>QANY01013423.1:223399-457468 GCA_003255025.1 Datisca glomerata | reverse complement strand
TATATATATATATATATATCTTTTTACTTATTTTACATATTGCTTCCTTATTTTCACACCATATATTATTTTTAAATTTATCATACATTCTTATCATCTTTAACCTTTCTTTCCATTATTCTTTCTTTTTCTTTATAGTTGTTATTTCTTTTTATTTATTTATGTATTGTTGTCATAGTGTCATGATTGTATGTGATTATTGTTTCATTTTTTTTATCATCAGAATTGGCGTTCATAAATTAAAACCATAACAATTAGATGTAAATTTTTTTAATTTCATTATTTAGTCTTCACTAAAAAATTCTGATGACGGACTTTGGAATTTTTGAGACACCAAATTTCTCAAACTACCGAGGTGAAGAGTTATTTTTAGGATACCGAGAGTAACTCCAATAATGTTTTGATTTAAAAAAATACATATAAAAAAACAAAAAATAATTTTACAATGATCATTGTACCACTCATTAAAGGTCATTTATTTATTCATTTTTATGATGTAAAATGTACCAAATGGGACATTCAAAATTGAATTTCTTTAAAATTATTTTAAAAAATAATTTAGATAGCATTTGATTAAATTTGATAACCATTTTTCATAATGGGTGTGTGGGGTGCTAATACATTCCCCACACGCAAATGACTCTCGAACCAACTTTAAATTTTCACAAACCAAAATATTTGATTTAAAAATTGAGTGACTAATCACGCTCAAAATGATTGGTGACGACTCTGAATTTTTTTTCTCCACAAATAATTTTTTTTTAATCTTCGTTCCGCGTCACATGCACGTTGCGACAGCTTGACAACTCCATAGGGGACAAACAATTGGGCTAACCATTTTTAAATCGATAAATAGTCAAGCTAAAATTTTATCATATGCTATCTTTTGTGTTGTTCTTTGTTTGTTTATTTGATTCATTATTTTTTTCTAATTCATGTTTGTAGTTGCATACAGTTCATTTTCTACGAAGTATATTTTTTACATAATTTCTAGTTTCACACATATACACTAGCCCTATACTCGAGCTTTCCGTTTAAGATTAGCGAGAATGAGTAGTGGAATATCTTCATGGAATTGTGGTTCCCGTGCAGGCTCATAAAAGTTCTCACTCAGGCTGACCCTTTCGGGATACCGTTTGGGGCCCATGTTACTCTGTTTGGATAACAGTGTGAACAACCTGAGAGCCTATTAAGATATTTAAAAGCCCAAACGCACATGCATTTAATTTATAGAGCCCATCGCATGACCAATGTCAGATAGAAATAGAGATTTAGCTTAAATATTGTATCATGATCAACTTTGTCTTACACTACTTATTTCTTTTCTTCTCTATTGCTCACTTCTAACTTTGTCTTTCTTTTTTACATACATGCATCATGCTGCACAATAAGGATTGCAAAGAAGTATTCAATTCATTCATATTTTAGAAATCATGACTTCCACTCCGAGTATGATAGAAGATCAAGTTATTGTCGCCCAATTGCCAGAGGAAACTCAGAAACAAAAAGGAGATTGTTTAAAAAGGAGGATTCGATCTTCTACCATAAATCACTAAGATAGAGTTCTCATACTGACTTGGAGAGGTTTAAGAAGATATGAGGAGATTTTTCACCAGAGCAGAAAAATTTATTTGTCGGTAAATATGGTCACATCGCCTATTTTCTATATATTGCAGTCAACACTCCCATTCTTGAGGCTTTAATGCATTTTTGGGACCCGTTGTATAGATGTTTCACCTTTGGAACAATTGACATTACTCCTATAATTGAAGAATATCAAGCCCTACTAAATGTCTCGTTGTAAAACACGGATAAAGTTTGTAATTACGACAAAAAGTTCACATTGAAAAGAGCTTTATCTAAGCTCTTGGGTACTGTCCATGCATCTAAGATTATGAAAAGGTTGAAAGTTAAAGGGGGAATGAGTGTGTGCCGCTGGATTACCTCATAAACCTCACCCAAAATGTCTTGAAGGAAGATAAATATATGACTCTTTATACTCTGTGTTGTTTCTAAAGATTCAAGGTTATGTGGATGATAAAATGATAAAAATGTTTATGCATGTTGAACATGGTGCTAACCCTGTTACCTTAATTCTCGCTTAGACTTTCCGTTCCTTAAATTACATCTGAGTGTTTGGAAAATGGAAGTTCATCAGCTTTCTATCTCTTTTGTGTATTTGGATTCTTAGCCATCTAAGATGTCCACCAGATTTCAAGTGTTCTCAAGTTAAGTTTTCAAATCCATGGATGAAGACAAGAATTCTCATTGCAGAATTTGTAATGGTCAAATAGAACCCGCAATTTCCCACAAAGGGGTGTGGCTCTCATACCCATCAAAATTGAAAGATGAAGATGTTATATGGAAAGCCCATTGGATGCCGTCAAATCAATGATCTATAGATGTGGTGATTTTTAATGGGTCCCGCTCCCAGTACCGTGGGGTTGTACTAGTTATGCTTCACTAATGATACTCAGTCAATTATACATGAGACAGTTTGTCTCTGCCACACACTCATTGAAGGATATTGAGATCAGTTATGATTCTCAAGATATTGAATAAAAATTACAGCAGCTAATTAGATCTTGGAAAATAATGAGAAGGGTGCAAAATGAGAAAAATCGCATGAACTACGCAAATGAGTATGAAGTGTGGTTTGAGAATAGAGGCAAAGTAACTATTACCTTACCAGTTGAGGATTTACAATCATACGAGTTACCAGAAGCTCATCAGGAGATTGTTAAAAAGGTGGAGCGAGATGATTTATATGAGGAACGTTTAAAGAATTTAACTCTCTTAAAAGAAAATAGACGTCTATCAGTCGAGACAAATTTGTCTGACAAACATGAGATTGAAGCCGAAAAATAACTCAGAGATTTGAGAAACAAAATTAAGGATCAAGAATGTCTGAAGCAGAAAAGCTTAGAGTTGGGAATTGACACTAGCAAACTGAACAATAAAATTAGAAAGATGGCAGATGACAATGAGAAATTGTAAGGGGTAATCTATGAACAAGAGGATCAAATCATGAAGCTAGAAGGAAAAAATAAGCTTGTACAATAGGTTTTAGAAGAGGTGAAGAGGACTATCGATAAGAAGAATGCGTACATCGTTGAGTTAGAAGAACACTATGACTCATTACAAAAAATCACCGATTACAAGTTGATTTAGAGAATAACAAAGTTAGGATAATCGAGTCTCCAAATGATAGTGAAGAACTCTTTAAGGTGATTGTGAGTCTTGAGCACCAAGTTAGAACTTATCAGAACGTGGTAGAGAAATTGGCAAGAAACAATGATGCTAATGTCGAGCACTGGGATATGATTACCAAATGCTGCAACAAGAGCACGACTCGATTCAAAAATGATTAGGCAGGTTGTGGAATGGATTAAAGGTGTGGCTGTGAGAGTGAGCAATTTGGCAGAACAAGTATCATTTTTGAAAAAAAAGTGTTTTGCCCATACATCCTAATGGGGAGAACTTGACTAAATTTTTGGAAGAAATCAACACAGATTTAAGTCATTTTGTATAAACTCATACTGCGGAGTAGTATAGTTGACTTCTACATACTCAAATGTAGTGGATGACTCTACTAATTGAATGAAATTGAGTACTTTTGAACTTTCACTTTGCGTAGTATCATTTCTCATTCATAATTTTACTTTCATTATTATTATTATTGTTATAATTATTTATTATTCTTCATTAGTAAAATCTACCATCTCATTGCTTTATTTTTATTTATTTTAAGAAATTTTTTCAAAGATAGCCCGTCAACTCTGACATCCCTATCGAACGTGAGTTCAAGTTAGGGTCGTGGACGAGCAAAAAAGAGAGCAATAGCGTGAGGAAATGAAAGAATAAATTAGGGAGCTAAAAGAGCAAATGGCCGGAGTCTTGGAACTCCTCACCACCAGGAAGGGAAAACTAGTCTTGAAAATCTGTAAGGGGCTCAATCATTACAAAATCAACTACCAAACGATACCCCACCTTACCCTCCTGGGTTCACTCCAACCTATCAACGTCATCAGACTGACCACTTTCAGCATGTTTCACCACCAGTAAATATCCAGCACTATCCATTTCCAAATGTCCAAGAAATGATGCAGACATGAAAAATTGGATACAACCCATCCATAATGACACCTGGCCATAACCAAGATTTCACTCCATAAGGTGAACTCGCTAATGAGTCAATCATCATACCCGATGTCAATGACCCAAAGGTGCAGAGGCGTGTTACCAAACCAAGCGAAGACCCAATGTCGAAAGATATGCTGAACTTTCTGGAGGAGAGATTACGCGCCATTAAAGGGTCAGATATGTATGGAATCATTGATGCCGCTTAATTATGTTTGGTCCCAGATGTAACCATCTCTCACAAATTCAAACTATCAGAGTTTGAAAAATATGATGGTAGTACATGCCTGAGAAGTCACCTTATCATGTACTGCAGAAAGATAGTTGCTTGTGAAAATGATGATAAGTTGGTGATTCATTTCTTTCAAGATAGCTTGATGGGGCATGAATCTTGCTGGTATATCCAGTTGGATAACCAATATATTCGAAAGTGGAAAGATTTAGTTGATGCTTTTCTAAAACAATACAAGTACAATATAGACATAGCTCCTGATCGTCTGGATCTACAAAGGATGTAGAAAAAGCCTACTGAAGGCTTTAAATAATATGCTAAAAAAAGGAAGAAATTAGCTGTTCAGGTACAACCCGCTGTATCAGAAAAGGAGATGGTTGCAATGTTTATCAACACCTTAAGATCTCAAATCTACGATAGGATGATTGAATATGAGGTAAAGAATGGAAGAATTTTGGAAGTTGTATTAGATACATCATCCATAAAAAAGGGCTGCCATTGAAGCGAAAAGAATGAAATGTACAAATGATCACTTTTGGGTACCCGTCACAAGCTGTGAACCCGGAGGTAGGATATTCCAATTATAGTGAAGGGACCAAATCTGCAACATCATATGGGACAGATTCCTCATAAATTTCCGTACAATTATCACTCTCAACAATCAAGATTTCAAAACAACCTAAGACCCGATTTTAGACCACCGACTCACCAGCAGAATGTTGGTCAGGCTTATCAGCCTTAGAGGGGAAATAAAAATAATCAACATTTTGTCCAATATGATCTAATCCATATGCCGTATACAATAACTCCTAAACACAATTGATACAGAATAATCAATTGGTGATGATTCCTTATGAACCTCCCCAGCCACCATATCCAAGGTGGTATGATCCAACTGCTCGTTGTGATTATCATGTTGGGACAGTGGGACATTCGACTGAGACTTGAACAACATTAAAGGGTAGAGTACAAGATTTGATCAAGGTTGGATGGTTGAATTTCAAAAAGGATAATGGAAACCCATATGTTAGTTCAACCTCTACCAAATCATAGGAATCCTGCCGTAAAAGCAATTGAGGAATTTTTTCCATATGAAAAAAGGATGTGACATATGTGAGCACGTCAATGAAAATATTTTTTCATCTTCTTTCTAAAACGGGGTACATCTACCCAACACACTCAGAGGATGAAGACATTTCTAAAAAGCATATGCATGACTTTTATTGTTTATTTCATAAGAATGTGGTTGGGCATACAATTGAGAAATGTGCTAATTTTAAAATGGAAGTACAAAGGTTGTTAGATGCAAAGATACTTACAATAAGTTATAAAGGAGAAAAGGAATACCAAGAAGATGACTCTTTAGTCCTCATGATAACTAAAAAATCATCAGAAGTAAATGTTGAAGTGTCGTCCTATATCACAAAACCCCTCACAATACATTATGGGAAAAAGTAAACTCGCACAACTACGTCTTATGCTTCGATGCCCATCACCATCCAAATACCGGGTGCATTTTCTTATAAAGATTCAAGAGCAGCACCATGGAGATACGGATTTGAGGTTATTGTAAACAGTAATGACAAAACTTAAGTGCTAAATCTGTCAGACCTAGATCTCCTCATAACTAATATTTTAAGAGTAGGTGGGATGACGAGTAGTGGTAGATGCTACACACCATAAGTTTTGAAAATGGATAAAAGCGACGAGTTTGAGAGACAAAGGAAAGGGAAAGCCAAAGAAAGTGACAATGGTCATGAGCTCCAAAAAGAGATGTATAGCGGCCAAGTGATAGACCCGGATATAATAAAAGGTACAGAGAAAGAAAGAGTAGTGTATGAAGAAGAAGTATGTGAATTTTTTAAGCTCATCAATCAATGCGAGTATAAGGTGATAGAACAACTTAACCGTTTACCTGCTCGCATATCTTTACTATCACTCTTTCTTAATTTTGAACCACATCGCCAAGCATTATCGAAGGTTTTGAATCAAGCATATGTTTGTCATGACATTACTGTGGAGAAGTTGGGTGGAATTGTGGGAAATATTATCACACCAAATTTTATCACTTTCACAGATGATGAAATCCCTGCCGATGGTACTCGACACACCAGAGCTCTACATATATCCGTGAAATATAGGGATTATGTTGTTACAAAAGTATTTATTGATAACGGCTCGTCTCTAAATGTAATGCCAAGATCCACACTAGCAAAGCCCCGTGTGGACGTGACACATATGCGGCCGATCATGATGATAGTAAGAGCATTCGACGGACCCCGAAGAGAAGTAGTCGGAGACATAGAGATATAAATTCAAATTGAGTCATGCCTATTCAATATTATTTTTCAAGTGATGGATATAAATCTAACATACAATTTTTTTTTAAGTCGACCATGGATTCACTCTGCTAGGGCAGTACTGTCTTCCTTACATCAGAAGCTGGAATTTATAATAGATCATAAACTCATTGTATATATGAGGAATAATATTTATTAGTATCCAAGCCGGCTATATGCCATATGTTGAGGAGGCAGAAGAAGCATTGTAGTGCATATTTTGATCATTTGAGATTGCGCACACCACATTTGTTGCTAGTGAAAAACTCGGTCCAACATCAGGCCTATCAAAAGCATCTCAGATGGTTGCAAAATTGATGATAAAATGGGGATACAAGCCAGGAAAAGGACTCATGGGTAAGCATCAATGAATAAATAAGTTAAACGATTGTGACAAGAATGAGCAAAAGTTTACGCTTGGATATAAATTGACCAAGGCTGATAGAGGGAGAAAGGAAGCTCAAAAGAAAGAAAAGATGATTGCATGCTCGAAAACAGGGAATTTGATATGAAAATTGCAATCATACTTTTGAATCCTTCAGAAGTGGGGGAATTTCATTCGAAGAACCGGTTATAGTAGAGCAGTACGACCTTAAAGATGACATCGCCCAGCATTCAATATCCGCAATCTTAGGAAAATCATCAAGTTCAAGTACAAATGACTTGATTTCTCGATACGATTCAAATCATGAGCTTAACAATTGAGATGTCACCGAGCTACCAGTGCTTCTTGAAAATTTTCAAGAGTACTGTGTTTATGCCAAATTATAATAATTATGCCCAATATCTTAGGAATTTTGTTGTTTTGGGACTACAATTGTGTCTGTTTCGTGTCATCTCTTTGAATGAAAGTCTAAAAACTTATTTCGTTTCCTTCTTTTAATGATAAATACAATTCCAGTTCTTTTTTGTTCTTTTTATTTCTACCTTTTCCATTTATAAAATGTTGTTCATACTCATGCATTATTTTTTCTTTTCTCGCCTTCCTTTCATCCAATAATCTGATTCAGGTTCGAGAATGGTAGTTTTAAAAATAAGAGCATAAGCAATAACTTTGACAATCTCATTCTTAGCGTAGAGTCAGATGAAAGTGACGAGAATAATTTCGAACCATATTCAAAAATGTTAAGAATGGTAGAAAAGGAAAATAACTCAACCATATCAAAATTTAATGGAGGTGATAAATTTGGGATTGGATGGAGAGATGAAAGAAGTCCAAATCGGCACTTTTATGACAAGCGAAAGCCACTGATAATTAATTGACTTACTCAAGGAGTATATTGATGTCTTTGCATGGTCTTACCAAGATATGGCAGGTCTAGACACTAATATCATGGTTCATCATTTGCCACTTATGCTCGAAAGTAAACTAGTGCGATAAAAGTTACGAAATATTAAATTAGACATGCTGGTACAAATCAAAGAAGAAGTTAAAAAGTAAGTAGATGCGAGTTTTCTGAAAATAGCAAAATACCCTGAATGGATTGCTAACATAGTCCATGTGCGGAAGAAAAATGGGGAAGTAATGATGTGCGTCAATTGTAGAGACTTAAATCGAGCAAACCCCAAGAATTTACCATTACCCCATTACTGCACATCATTCAACATTCTCTTTCATGGATGATTTTTTGGGGTATAACCAAATCAAAATAACTCATGAAGACCATGAAAAGACCATTTTTATAACTTTGTGGGGTACTTTTTGTTATAAGGTTATGTCATTTGGTCTAAAGAATGCAGAGACGACTTACCAACGGATAATGGTAACATTGTTTCATGATATGATGCATAAAGAAATTGAAGTGTACGTTGATGATATGATCACCAAATCTCGTCAAAAGAAATATCACACTGTCATTATGCGGAAACTATTTGAATGGTTGAGAAAGTTCTAGTTAAAGCTTAACCCAACAAAGTGTACATTCGCAGCATCCTCAAGGGAAACTACTTGATTTTGTCGTGAGCAAGGGAGGAATAAAAGTTGACCCTGACAAGGTTCGAGCCATCATTGATATGCCATCAACTCAAACTCAAAATGAAGTTAAAAGTTTCTTGGGGAGATTAAATTGCATAACCCGATTCATCTTACAGCTAACTGGAACTTGTGAACCTATCTATAAATTTCTCGGCTAAAGAATTACAGAATGATGGAATTTTGATTATCAAAATGCTTTTGAGAAGGTCAAGCAATACCTGCAGAATCCACATATGCTTGTTCCTCCAATTCTAGGGCGTCCACTTGTTTTGTATCTTACAGTAACAGAAAAATCAATGGGTTCATACTTGGTCAGCACAACACCTCTGGAAGGAAAGAACAAACAATTTAATTTTTAAGCAAAAAGCTCACAAGCTATGAGGCTCACTATTCGATGTTGGAGAAATTTGTTGTGCATTCGCCTGGATTGCTCATCGGCTTAGGCAGTACATGTTATACCACAATACTTGGTTAATTTCAAAGGTGGACCGAATCAAGTATATCTTTGAAAAGTCATCACTTCCTGGGAGAATTGCTAAATGGAAAATGTTACTCACAGAATATGATATTGTCTATATCACAAGAAAGTGAATAAAAGAAACTGTACTTACTTGTTATCTGACAGATCAACCAGTGCAAGATTATGAGCCTATGAAGTTTGATTTTCCTGATGAGAACATATCAGTCATATATAAAAAATGAAGGAGAGCATATGGATCCAGAATTGTGGACAATGTTATTTGATGGCGCAACTAATGAAGTATGACATGGAATTGGGACCATCCTCATATCTCCCGAGGGAAATTTTTTCCATTCTCGGTAAAACTATGCTTTGACTGTACAAACAATGTGGTAGAGTATGAGGCATGTTCCATGGGAATTCAAGCAGCTTGTGATATGAAGATAAGGAAGCTTCGAGTGTATGAAGATTCGTTATTGTTGATACGACAACTAAACGAGGAATGGGAAGCTAGAGACTCCAAGCTAGTACCTTATAACAAATATGTAACTAAGTTAAGTTGAACTTACCCAGAGAGAATAATCAAATCGCAGATGCACTGGCAACTCTAGCGTCCACGTTTGCCGTAGACTTTAAGGAATAAGTTCAACCCATAAAAATTGAGAAGCGAGATTTTTCTGCTCACTATATGCGCATTAAAGAAGAGCCAGACACAAGACCATGGTATTACGACATCAAGCAGTATATAAAGAATAGAGAATATTCATCCAAATCTTCCGAGAATGATAAACGCGCTATTAGAAGATTGTCCACGGGTTTCTTCTTGAATGGTGAAATACTCTACAAAAGAAATCATGATATGGTGCTTTTAAGATGTGTTGATGCAAGGGAAGCAAATCAAATCATAGAAGAAGTTCATGAAGGAATTTGTGGTGTTCATGCTAATAGACATATGATGGCCAAACAAATCTTGAGAGTAGGATATTATTGGTTAACTCCAGAATCTGACTGCATCAAATATGTCAAAAAATGTCATAAATGACAAATTTATGCGGAAAAAATTCACGTACCCGCATCCCCTTTACATGTCATGGACGCGCCTTGGCCGTTCTCTATGTGGGGCATGGACGTCATTGGTCCCATCACATCAAAAGCCTCTAACGGACATCGTATCATTTTCGTCTCTATAGATTATTTTACCAAATGGGAAGATGCGAGTTCTTATTCGAGTGTAACCAGAAGTGCGGTTGTTAGGTTCATTAAAATGAAAATAATTTGCCGATATGGTCTACCTGAATGAATCATCATAGATAATAAGACAAATTTAAACAATAAGATGATTACATAAACTTGGTTAGGTGAAAGTTAATTGAAAAAGAAAAAAAAAGAATAGGAACTATAAAAAGCGGTCTGAGTGCGAGGTGAAATTTGAAAAGTTACCACGAGAAAGTCGGTATGCACATAACGAAGGCCAAAGTATGATTGGAGGATTACAATTAAAGTACAGAAAAGAAGCAAAATATGTAGAAATTATTAATTTTTCTTCATCATTAACGTGAAGCCAAATATTGGGACATTAACCAATGAATAAGGATGCATCATTTACTTGAAAGTATGCTCGATACTTCATTGCGAGTCCATGACCCTAGGCCAAGTGATTGTTTTGAGGGGAGAAGGATATGGCTACATTAGTGAATTTTTAAAAAATCATCAAATAATTTGCTTACAAATGTTCACAATCATGCATAGTATGCATGCAGGCAAAATCACTACGTTGCATTTATATTCAAGAATTACAATGCATAGACATGCATCATATTGATTTATTTTAATATAATTCAAGTGGATGAATCATTACAGGATATTTTTCTGAAATTCGCACATGATTTTTCAACATTTAGAGCATGCATTAGTCTAACTCTGGTTGTCATATGAAGCTTGTATAAATCAAATCAATCACTTCATTTTCTCTGGTTAAATCGAACCCGCATCGAGTCGAGGTTGAAGCCTCCATCTATCCAGGTCCACGCAGTTTCTTTTCCTTTGGTTAAATAGAACCCGACTTTGTCGCGGTCAAAGCCCGTTGTCAGCGCCTTGTCCATTTCAATTAATTTAGTTAAATCGAACCTGCATCGAGTCGAAATCGAAGCATGTGTCTATCTAGGTCGTCATCGTTTCTTTATCTTAGGTTAAATCAAACCCGATTTTGATGCAGTCGAAGCCTGGTGTCAACGCCTGGTCCATTCCAATTAATATGGTTAAATCGAGCTCGAATTAAGTTGAGATCAAAACATGTGTCTATCCAGGTCCATTTCATAATTTTATCATTTCATAGAACCTGAATAAATCAATGTTTCTATTCCCCTTATCCATATAGTCTTTTTTCGATCAAAATATTTATCTACACTTTTGTATATTTTCTAAGTTTAGAAGAATTAACAAAAGAGGGTATTTAATCTGGCCCAATGTTTTAAAAATATACAATTTTTTTGAGTCCATATACTAGTATAAGATTATGTATATGATTTAAAAAATAGCTCATAGACTAAAAATGATAAAAGAATTGTCCAATGACTAAAAAAATAAAAAGAGCAAAAGGACTAAAAATAAAAGTGAAGCCCTAAGTTTTTCTATAAATGGAGGGGAGGTCTTCACTTGAATAAGAGGATTGGAGAGAGAGAAAGAGAAGAGATTTTAGAGAGAGAAAAAGAGGCATTGAGAAAATAGGAGAGACTTTTTAAAAGAGAGTCTTCATTTATATTCATCTTTCATCTTCTCCTATTCTTTTTTTAAGGTAGCTTAAATTTCTTGCACTTTTTAGCTTATAATATATCTTGTTCATTATTATTATTCATCATCTCTCTTATTCATACTCATGCAGTTGATATTTTTTCATTTTCTTTTCCATACATAAGTTGTTTGTTCATTCTTTATCATTTCTCCTACTCTTAATATTAAGTTTTATTGCCATGTATTGTTGGTTTCTCTACAAGTTTGATAATGGAATATTTTTGTCATCAACCCAATCAATGAGGATGAAGATAAAGCTTTTAAGGGGTATAAAATTAACTCATTGTGAATCGACCTTTTAATGGGTTGACAGTGTACATTTGATGAAAAGATCTCATATGATAATTTCTCATACATAAAATAGAAAGTAAAACATATGTACAATATTATTCAAATATTTAAGCTTTGAATTTTTTTATGTTCTTACTAGTCTTTTCTTCTTTTTTTTTTAAAAAAAAATTTCATCATTTTTGTGACACTTGTTTGAACTAGTTATCATCCATGATTATTCCGAGCAATGAAAGAAGAAAGAAAAATGGTAATTATTGAACTAAGTAATCCAAGATAAAATATAGTATATTTACATCCCAAACAAAAAATATTTATTTTGAAATATTTATTAATTTTTTTAGTGACACTTGTTTAAATTAGTTACCATCTATGATCATCACTTTGCTATTTGATTAGCAATAAGAGAAGAAATGAAAAATGGTAATCAGACTATGTAGTCAAAAATAGTATACTCACGTCAATTATGTATTAAATTAAACATTTTTCTTAGATTAATTCATTTACACATAAAAAATTTATTATTAATTTATTTATGAAATATATATATTAAAAAATAGAGGGTGACATCACTCTTTGTTACTTAACAGAGGGTGAGTTCACCCTCTTATTTTTTTTTTGTATTTTTTTTCTTTCTTTTTGTTTATTCTTTCTATTTCTTTTATTAATAGATATTATGATTTGTTTTAATTTATCTTGTTTATATATATATATATATATATATGTATTTTTACTTGTTTCACATATTACTTCCTTATTTTCTCTCTATATATTCTTTTTAAATTTATCATCTCTAACATTTCTTTCCATTATTTTTTTTTAATAATTGTTATCTTTTCTTATTTATTTATGTTCTATTGTCATGTCATCATGATTGTATGTTATTATTGTTTCATTGTTTTATCATCAGAATTGACGTTTATAAATTAAAACCATAACAATTATGTGTAAATTTTGTTAATTTCATTATTTAATTTTCACTAAAAAATTCGTTGACGAACTTTAAAATTTTTGGGATACCAAATTTTTCAAACTATCGAGGTGAGAATTTATTTTTGGGATACCGAGAGTAACTCCAATAATGTTTGATTTAAAAAATATAAAAAACAAAAATAATTTTTCAATGATATTTGTACCACTCATTAAATGTATTTTATTTGTACATTATGATGTAAATTGTACCAAATTGGCCATTCAAAATTGAATTTCTTTAATATTATTTTAAAAAATAATTTGGATAGCATTTGATTAAATTTGGTAACTATTTTTCACAATGGGTGTTGTTGGGTGCTAATACATACCCCACATACAAATGACTCCCGAACCAACTTTAAATTTTTACTGACCAAAATATTTGATTTTAAAATTGAGTGACCAATCACGTCCTAAAATAATTGGTAGCAACTCCAAATTTCTTTTCTCCACAAATGATTTTTTTAATCACTACTCCGCGTCGCATGCACGTTGCGACAACTTTGAAGTAAAATCGCAATTGATCTAATTATTAATTATAATCTAAACTTTCTTTTTTATTGTTTTAATCAATTCAATCAAGCTTTATTTTATTTACTTATCCTCGTCTCTAACCCACTCTCAATTAACATTTTGAAACTCTAATAATCTTTTCACATTCACATTCAATCACAATTCCACTTACATTTAAAGTCCACTTACTTCTCCATTAACATACTCTTCTATATTGGATAGTTAAAGTTAAGTAGATTTTTGGTTTTTTCTTGATATTTTGGTTATAATTTTTCCGATTTGCTTCTTTATCTTGACTAAGAAAAAAAATGTGAACAAACATTCTTCATTACTATCACTCAAATGAACTACTATTCGAAGTATAATTCTTCAACTATTTCTTACTCATCACCCCAATTTTACTGTTGTTGAGTTGGTCTTTTTTAATTTTGTTTACTCACTATAATTTGTTTGATAGTCTTAATTATCCAATATTAACTTTTAATTTTTTTCTTCGTGATATTATTCTTTGTGATGAATTTTTCTGCTAATTTTTTTCTCAATCAATAATGTTTGTTGAGTATTTTGGTTTGACACTGCTTCACACCCAAAAAGAAGCGAGCTACGTCTGAGTGAAACTTGGAGATGGAAGTCTTCTTTAGTTTCTCGACGGTGAAGTAAGACTAAGCTCATGAGCTTATTATAATGCTTTAGTATAAGTATTTTAAGTGCACAGATTTATCATTAATATATATATAGAATAAATAAATTTAATTATCAATTCTTATTCATCTAAATTATACCGTTAGAGAGAATCTTCTCAACCTTAAAAAAATTAAACAATCAAGTCTTACTATACTTTATCAATAAAACCTCTAAAAATATTTTTAAGTTATCAATAATAACTTCCAATATATTTTAAATTATTATCGTACTATATTATTTTAAATAAATAAATTTTAAACTTATATTTTGTAGCCCGTTCATAACAATGGTAGATAACTGGTATGTTTACAATTCCGTATACAAATTTTCAAAATCAATCATAACATTTCAAAGGTTTGAACTTTGAATGTGCTTGACACATGACATTGTTCATAGAGAACATTGTTCATAGAGAATAAGAACAAGGACGAAAAGTCGCAAGCCAATGATGAAAATCCTGTTTTGTTTTTTAAATCTAACATTAGTGGCTACAGACTTTCTCATGTTGAACATGAGATTGTGTTTGAAAGGTCTGTGTTAAAAATAGACGGTGCAGAACTATTGTGACTAAATGGGAAAAATTAAAAAAACAAAAAAGGAAAACCCAACATTAGACTACATATTTCAGCACTAATAATTTATGTATCAACCCATTTTTCTTCTCTTTATGTTCTGAAACTCGTACCATTCAATACTGCAGTACTACAAATTCTGAAAGAACCAACAAATGTGCATAAGCCTTATTTCTACGTTCGCCACTGGCATAATACTTTCAGAAAAATTCTGACACTTTATGTAGTTTGTTTAAATAACACGAATAATTATTTAATCTAAAAAATCATAAATTTTCTTTCATATTAGGTTTTACTGACAAGAAAATTCAGTACCATTAATATGTCAAACTATAACAGTTTAAATAATAAGTGAGATCAAAATTACCCATCATTTTATTCGCAATTCTAAAAATATTAAAACTAATTTTTAACATTCAAACTAGAATTCACCTAAGTACGTAATCAACTTATGTTTCGGGTTAAAAAAATAATTAAGTCATATTAGAATAAGGATAATATTAACTTTTCACATAGAAACTAATAATTTTTTAATGAAATAGACATATTTGTCATTTTACAAACTAGAGGTATTTATGTCGAATTAAATAAATTATTAGATGAATTTTTTCAAAATAATTTCAGTTGTTCTTCAAGATGCACGTGCCATCATAGGCATTTTAGTGACAGTGAAAGACTAAGTTTAGAAACATCTCGTAACTAAATCATGTTTTCTATAATGAAAAATTCTACCATACTGTCGGTGTACAAGAACCGGAGGTGATATTATCCTTATATCACCTAGTCTGGATCTCATGTGAGGGTGATCCAAAGGTGGGCGGCTTCAAGTACCAGTACCGGCCGGTACCGTAGAAGTAGTTCCCACAATAAATAACTTAACAATTCTTGTAATCACAATGGTTGGTTGGCAGGTGGTACAAACACACATGTAGATGATGAGAAAAGGACAACCTTGCTTCATTGCTTAAATGCTAAAAGAACCAGAAATACATATATAATGAATTTGGCTGACAGATGAAAGAAATGCTTTTCAGTTCCAATGTAATCAAAGACCCACCAAAGAATAATACATGTCAGTAGGGAAGAGAAGCTGGACCATACACGAAAAAACAAAACAAAAAACATCGGCATCGTTTGAAAGCAACAGTTTTAAAATCTAACCCATTTCTTCTGATCTTGGTTCAACAAGTGCTTCTAAAATTGGGAGGCTGAAAGTGGGAACACCTTTCATGTAATGGCTACTATGTATGTATCTATATGGAATTTTGGCTTCGAAGCCTCTCATTCTTTGTGCATTCCTCCTGAAAAATAAAGATTTTGGGTGAGTTTGTGAGCGCTTCTAGAAGCGCTTGCATTAAAAAATACTAATTCAAATCACATGTACTTAACAAATGTTGTAGTTTGAAACCATTTTGATATGTGGAAGCATTTCTGTAAAAAAACACGCTCTAGTGTTTTCTAAAATAATTTACATGCACATAAATATGCTTTAAAATATATGCAAGTGATTTTTAGAAAAAACATATATGACATAATTTTGAACTGAAATTTTGTTATTTCAATGTATAAAAACACTTCTAGTCATAAACACTAACAAACACACCCTTAATTTAGTATATCTATATGAGAAGAGCAGCACTTTCAGAGTAGTGACAAGGAAACTGCAGCAGAAATAGCTAAAGCCAAATAATGACAATGGTAAAATCAGCTAACTGCACATACACCTTCAACTCAATCAACAAAATCTTTTTCATAGAAAATTTGCAAAGTTAACCATATTTCACAAATTCAAAGTACTCAAAAGTATATTTTATTACTTTAAAAGACCATTCTAGAGGTGACAGATAGTACAGGTCTGACTATCACTTAGAATATAGACGGAGCTGACAACTAATTACAGCATCGTTACAGAACTGATCACCTGAAAAGCTTTTAGGAGAGAGTAGCAGCGTCTTTGCTCAGCAATTGCAGCAGCGTATCTCTCTTTAAAAGCATCACAAACCTTCTGCTCTTCTTGATGGCCAAGCTGTACCTTTACTAGCTTCTGCCAAATGAAAAATCCATAGAAGTTGACTAACAGACGTCTTTCTCTCAAGGTTTTATATAATCACGACAGTTACCTGTTGAATGCCCTTCATAATTCCCTCCATGGAATCGGTAAGTTTCTTTTGTCCCACAGGGTTAGTGAAGGCATCTTGAAACTACAAAGTGGTCATGAAAAACAAATCAGTACAGGCATCTTGATTCTACAATGATGCCATGAGAGCCTCATTATCTATGTCGTACAGACACCGCGTTAGCGAAAAGCATGCACTTCAGGAGAAAAAAACAACAAACAAACAGAGCATACATACACCCCTGTAGAATAGCTGATAATCACATTCAACAGCATGTTTCTCTCGAGTAAATAACAAGTTTAACAGAACAAGCCAAATGATACGACACTGTGCCACAGTAGTTCAAAAGCAATATGCATAGTGTTAATCTCTAAAGAAAAATTTTATAAAACAAATTAGCAAGGAGGAAGCAAATGTAGCATTGACAAGAGAACAAATTAGCTGCATCGCGTTAAAAAAACTACATTCATGAATGATATGAGAATAATTTACACCTAGGAAAAAAACGACTCATGTAGGCAGCCTGTACCTGTGAACTTATGGAGTTCAATAAGGATGTTTCTTTGAGCATCAATTCTTTTCTCTCCAAAAGGGCATTATAGGTTGCATAATATTTCCGTGTCTGTCTGTGTTTTTCCTGTATGATATCAGAAAAGCAGACAAATTTTTTTGGTCTAATTATAAAATCTATAGCAACTAGCAAATGACAATAATGAGGAGACACCCATTGACCAGATAAAGCATTCCCAAACCTGGATGTAAACATACAATTCTGAAATCCGGCGCTCATACCTGCAGAGAGGACAAATCAATAAAGACCAACTTCAAAAGAAAAGCAAAAAATCAAGAGCAATAATGTCCAGCTTCTTGAGTCAGATGAGAAGGACAGAATTTTTGGAAAGTGGTACTGGTAGTTATATGCATACACAATAACAATCACCACACAAATTACTGAGACACTGATCAAATTTCCATGATGCTGACCATGATTTACATTATGGCAAAATGGCAATAACAATGTTGTCAAGAACGAAGGGAATGAATTTCCAACGGGGAGTGAATTCTCAATGAGAGCATAGACAGAGCCCCAGTATCAGAAAATGAAGGTTTTCTAGAATGATTGTACAAAATGCAATGTAGAAAAGAATGCACCACAAGCACTAGAATAAATAAACTATAAAGTGTCAACTATTATTGATGACAAATGATGCCTCTTCAGTTTAATTCTAATATCCAAAACATCATGGAAATCCAATCCCAGACCTCAGTGTTGCCACTTGCCCTCACTTCCTCCCAATTCGTTCACCATCCCGATGTTAAACCTTTCACCAGAATAAAAACTCAATAATGGAACTCTGTAGTTGTTTTGGTGTTCCTCGCCAATGATCCCATAATCCAGTTTAAAAAATGTCAACACCCACAGGCGAATAATTGTAAACAAAGGTTCAGGGAGTTGCATACTGTTTCACTTTGCTAGTCACCAGTCCTAAACTAGTAAACTTCAATGAGAACATTCGTAGAATTGAAGTGGAAGTAAAAACCTAGTCCAAGTGAGCTCAACAAAATTTGTTAAAGTTCAAATCACTAATCCAGCAGTAACTATAGTATAGAGGCATAAAACATATTAACTAGCAATAGAAAAACGTTAAAATGAATAACATACTGGATGAGTTCTGATTTGGTTGGTAAGTCATCGACCAACCTCTTCAATGCTAGTACTTCCCTTAGTCTACTAGCAAGTTCCTACAAAGAGAGATTCATATTTATTCATTGAAGACTGATGAAAGAACCAAACCCTGCAGAAGTGAACTGTGACATGCAAATTGCTTAATAGACAATTAAAGAAGACAGTGTACCCTCTTTGCTGAATTGAGTTTTTCCAAAGATTCATTTATAGAGTGGTTTATACTGTCTAACAGCCTCCCGCTATCAGATCCTCTAGCAACTTTTTCTTCCAACTTCATAATCTCAGTTTGCAGTTCAGAACGCTTTGCTTTACACTTAGACTGGAAATCAGATTCTTGCCACTCTAGATCCTGTAATAAACCTCCCAGAAGTGAGCATCAACATCTTCACTGAGATGCCAAATAACGGAAAATTAACAATAAAACACATTTATGAAATATGAGAAGATGTAAGCCAAGGTATTTGACAATGAGATAGGTTTCCTACTCATAAATGCCAAGACAATGGGTTTCCCACAAAGTATCCAAATTCAAGAAAATCAAGAGAAATGCAACTTCTCCCATAAGTTGGATCTCACCATATTTCTTATCCTTTTCTTTTTATTTTGAAAAGAGACCACAATATAACCAAGTAGCTCTTACAATTACACTCCCAGTTTGTGGACAAAGTGAGCACAAAAGAGGAGTTGAACATAGAAACAAAAAAGAGTATTAACTAAAGAAATACAATTTGGATTTGTTTTTATTGTAAGGCTAGTAGAATTCGAAATGCCAAACCAATTTACTCAAGTTTCTTATAGAAAAATTATTTAGAGCAAACTTTTTTTCTTTATTCAGGCTCCAAAATCGACGAGGTTTAATTTAAAAAAAATAATAATAATTGAACCTAATTGTGGCCATCACAAATTGTAATGAAAGTTCAGGAAAACATAGTAAAAGCTAGTTATATACAAATAAGAAATGCTGCTGATATGCAAGAAACAGCACACCTGGAGGGACTTTGCGAGTGATATCAATTTCTGCACAGCAGCATTCGTATTCTCCTTGCTAGTTCTCTCTCGTAAAGGTTGCAGTTCTTTGAGAACAATAACCTTCCGGTGATTCTTAAACACGAGAAGAAGAAGAGAAACTCATGTTATAGTTCAGGATTATTGTATGAACAAATAACATTTTGACATGGAAACTGAAGTCCAAAAACATTCTAAAACAAACTTGAGGCTCTAACCAGTTCGTCCAAATCAGCATTCAAAATCTTTACGGAAGCTCTTGCATTGTTTAAGTCCTCCTCAAGCTGCTGTAGAGGGCATTCCTTTTCTTCACTGGGGTGTCCATAACGAGCAGCCTATACTTTGAAATATGATATCAGCACAGTTGTATTTCGAAGCTAGAAACACTAAATAGTACTTTAATTGTGTTTTCAGCCAAAAAAACTGTAAGTGTTGGAAAAAAATAAGATTGAGCTAACTCATAATCTAAACATTAAGGAAAATGAGATTGTTTCAAATTATTAACTCAGAAACACCAAGGTTTACTTCAGTTTTTACGAACCCGTCACAGTTCAACTAAGAAAAGAACTTGCTTAAGAAAAAAAAAAGTAAGAAAATAACTTTAGCATCCATGGGAAGTACGCATAGAAAACCAAATACCTCATGCTTGCTATCTTCACCCTTTTCTAAAATGCGGTCAGCAAGCCATCTTACAACAGGAAATGCACCTTCAACGTCAACTTGTCCAGCTCCGGAAGCCTGAAGCGGGTACGGACATCCTATCAGTCTCAGACCTTCTTCTATGCGCTCCAAAACTTGGCTGCACTACAGAATAAATCCTCAAATGTCATGAATTTCTCCAGTTTGTTCTTTTATTATTCCTTACTTTGTTTCCTGAATTGTTTCAGACATTCGCGGGAGGGGATACGTGCCTTTTCTTCTTGTCATCTAATGATCCATGCGTAGTGACATTGACTGCTGTAGTGACACACCATGCGATGCCAGTAGCGAGCTTGTCCGCAAGCGAAATTTCGGGGTTTTGTGCGTCAACGAAACCGACTGATTCCAGCAGATCGAGACTCGCCTGCAGGTGACTCGGCAGAGGAGACGGCGATTTCGATTCTACCATGTTCAAAGTCCAACTCGATTCAGTAACAACCGTTCACGCCTGCCATCGTTCAATTTCGGGATAATTGGGCCTCCAAGTTTGATGTTGGGACGTGTATTGGGTCAATAAGCACAAATCTTTTAGAAATCCTCGCAAATCAATTACCTTTTTTACCGGGAAAAAAAAACGGATCTTTCACATAAGTTGCAGAAATGATTGTTCGTATAATTAGGATCAATTTCACTTCAACCACTTTTAAACCAAATCAAAGACACCTACTCAATTTGAAGTCTTTTTCAAATAGAACACATTTTTCGTACATTTTTCTAGTTGAACCCCTTCTTTTTACTTGGTCATCAAATGAGGATTTTAACCTTTAGATTCAAAGTTCAAGCTCCAGGATGTGTACTCCCCCTTCCATTGACAAATTGTATAATGAATGAGTTTTAATTACTTTTAGTAGTTCATGCTACATTACCTTTATATAGTGACGTATTGAGAGGGGAGAGAAAGAGCGAAGGAAGATGAGAGAAACTTTTTTCATTTCTCTCTCATCACCTCACCTTTTCTCTCCTCTCAATATTTTTCCGATGTTTTTTCTCATTTTTTGTCAAGTCTATTTCCCTCTCCATATGTATGGAAATGGATAGAGAAATTTGAATTTTTCCGATCACCACTGAGAATGATGCTTTGAACCACGTTTACTACTTAATGGTTCAAGATGACCGCTTAAAAAAGGCCAGAAACTCTAGCAAAGTCGATGAAAAATATTAGGTCAATAACTCATAAAACCAATATATAGAGAGAATTAAGAAGACATCAGAACCTGAAATCACAGAGTGATTTCTTTTATAAAGAGAGTAAAAACATATTTGCACAAAAGCACAAATCTTATAAAGTCAATGCAACTACAAAAGACTAAACGGGAAGTGGGTGGGTCAGATACTGAGGTTATAAACTATATAACTATATGAAAGCTTGCAGGTTTTCATGTCTAAACACCACCATTCCCGTACGTCGACCAACAAAAAAGGGGCATGGCACGACAACTACAATCAACGATGGAGACGCCAGGCTTTTCTTGCAATGTTTAGTTAATCCGAAGTGACCACTACTATTTCACTTCCAGAGCTTGACAAACTTGTCATGACTAGCCGAAGCAACGTATCCTGTAACCGGTGATACCGCTAAGGAAGAAACTAGTCCATCATGAGCTGATAGAGTCATTGTCTTGTTCTCCGCCATGTTCCAAAGCTCCAACGACTGAAAATTTCATTTCAGTAGACGTAATAAAATCAACCAAGGTACTTTTCTTTTTTTGTCATGTTTAAATAACATAATAATAACCCAGAAGAAGAGGTAAAAACGGATACGGTATAGGAAAACTCGCCTGGTAACAGCCGATAACTAGCAAAGAAGGATAAGTAGGATGAAAAACGGAGGAGTAGAATTTGTTGCCATTACAACTCAACTCATGAATGCAATCACCCTCGCTTCCCGACCCAAGAGACCAAACTCTGACCGAATCCTCACTCACAGATGCAAGATATTCTCCAGATGGATCCCAGCAAACCGACGTGATTGTCTTTGTATGTCCCTGACGTTGCAACCCCGTAATTCCAAGAAGGTAAGTAGCATTTTAAGAAAATCTCAAGAAATGACTTGATAAAACAAGTATCCTGTCCTTGGATAGCTCTACAGCTACTACAATGAACAAAATGTTACCAACCGGTAATGAATGTCGAATTGCTTGCGTCTCCACGTCCAGTATAGATACGATCGTATCAGCAGAAGCAGCTAGGTACCTTCCAACACGTGGTTGAAATCTTACCTGGCCCATGCCACCCTGATCCAATTTAAAACATATTAGAAAAAACTATGTAGTTAAACCACATATGAGGAGATTTACCGTAAATAAGAGAGAAAATATCCAAAAGCAAAAAACTACATACCTTGAATACTCTTGTGCAGCTGCCATTATTAATACTCCAGTACCGTATCTCACCATCCCCGTCACACGAGCAAATGAGATCATCTTTGTTAGGGTGGAAATCTAAAGATGAAACTGAAGTCGAATGTCCCATGAATGTCCGAAGTGAAAAACAAGGCTACATATGAAGACATAAATCAAGTTATGGCATATCCAGTTGAGTTGTCATGACAAAGGAAACAAAAGGGCAAACTGTACATAGAAGACTAAGCTTCACTTACATTGTCAGCCTCCCAAACCCGGACAGTTTTGTCAAAGGAAGATGTCGCAAGTCGCGACATGCTTGGACTAAAGCGAACATCTGTAATGACAGCTGAATGTTCTTCAAGCGAAGTTTTTGGCTTTAAGTTTTCTGTGTACCACAATACAGCCTGAATTCACATAAAGACAGAGTGACAGACCCATAAGTAGAAAAGGACAACTTAAGATTCACCTGACAAATAAGTGAATCAGGACATGTTGCATTAAATGAGATTTTTTTCAATAATAATGACCGATTTGTTGTCGGTACATAAGGGATACAAGTGAAAACCTGTAACAGTAGACTAGAAAGCATCTACTTTATCATCATCAGTAGAGTCATTCACCTTTTTATCGTGTCCACCACTGGCAAGTAATTTTCCATCAGATGAGAAATGACAACAGTCAACTTTTGTAGAGCTTGCTCTTACAGAAGTTACTTCCGTAAATGTGAAACCTGGAATTAAATCAAAATCCTGAGCTGATTTAGTAAATCATAATATACGAAATACAGAAAGTCAGAAGACTTGGTTTAGTTTAGTTGAATTGGGAGTTATTATCAACACAAATGTGACATACATATTAGCGACTTCTTTGGCTTCAAAGCCCATTACCAGACAAAAACCCTTAATGCACCTAAAAATGTGCTAATTTTTGGGGACATAAAAAAACTAACAAGACAAACAACTATAAGCATGTACAGAGCAAATAAACAAACATATATTTTGGCTCTATGACGTAACACAACATACATTTTTGTATAAGCCTATATTTTGTAAAACCCACAGGAGCTTTACAAAAGATATAACATAATATACAAAGCCTATAATAGTCCAATATACTACTCCAGAGTCCAAATAACATAAGTTAGAATATCTTTTTATGACTTACATCATCACTATCAGTAGAAGAAAATATCGAAAGAATAGATATATAATTTTTATGCACCTTTGCTTACATCCATACAGCGACCAACGGGATCTCTAGGGTCTGTATCGTCATGGGATAAAAAAGACTCCACATTGTCATCAAGTGATCCATCCTCTACAAAGCGATCCATATCAGCCTGCAATTCAATATCTTTATCATCCCACTGCCAAAATGGAATGCCAATGAGAATACACGAAACAAAATTGTTGCCTTCTTCCAGAAATAGAAGACTATCAGTTAACTAACCAACTGATTGGAGGGTGAGGTAAAAGTGCCAGAACCATCAGCAGCAAATGCCATTGAAGGCTTGGAAGAACCACCACTGTGAGGTAAAGCAGGCATTGAGATCACATCTCCAGGTGTATGAGTTGAAGGTGTTGATGGTGCAGAACTTGGGGAGGGGCCAGCGGTGTTTGCCGTTCCCGAGCTATTGGCAGGACCTGAAGATGACACTGGCTGCTTCCTCTTTCTTCCGGCCTGGTTTTTCATAACCTTAGAATTGATAGGCAGAAACCATGTTAGAAACCTAATCATGTTACATGCATAGATATCAAAACCTAGCAGCATCACCCTTGCTACGAATGCAGTAGTGAGAGAGCATCAAACATTCAACAGGAAAAATTTGCCAACATAAATACAACCCTAATCGTTCACTGAGCAAAATTCATCTTAACCCAAATATAGATACACCTAATTGCTAAAATTATTAATGCAATCCAAACACAAGCAATTTAAAAGGTAGTGAATATATAGATAGAGAGAGGGAAAGGGAGTCAAACTATTACTCAAGTGACTCTTACATACTGAAAACTTCAACGGATGTCAACAGAAGAATTAGTAGCAATTTCCCAAAATCGGGAAATTAATAGCTTGCATAAGGTTCTGTCATAGTAAAATCTCAGAAATGTTTCTCAGCAGCATGTTTCAGATACGCCTAAGGGTGCCACACTGAATAGAGAAAAACCAGAAAACAGAGTTTTTAAGTAGAGGCATAAAAGGTACCAGACCTGTTCGTTCCCTCGAAAGGAGTTTGACATGCTACCGTCCATAGTTACACTACCAGCACCCCCCATTTTATCCTGCTGATGAAGATTATGATTTGAACTCTGTGCTTGCTGACTCGAGAGAGCATGCTGTTGAAGTTGCTGTTGCTGTGATGGTGTATTGCTTTGTTGTTGTTGCTGCTGCTGCTGCTGCTGTAACTGAGCCATTTTTAACTATTGAAACCAGAAAAAAAAATGCTTAGAAGCCGAAAGACCTTGAAACATGCTAAAATAGCTCATAGAGATGAAATATAATTTCATGTAAGAAATCTAAATCAACACCTTAATAAGCATATCCGTATCTCCACGAGGCAAAAGAGAACCACCAGCCTGAAGAGGGGATCCAACACTTCCAACAACATCACCAACAGAATTTGAAAGACCGTCCTTTGTGAGACCCATTCCTCGACTGTTCAAAAGCATTCTCAATCTCCTACTTTCATCACTCGCAGATGGAGACGTTAAATTTTGCTGTGCAAGCATAAGCTGTTGCTGGTGTTGTGGTGTCAGCATCTGGAGCTGATGAAAAGGCTGAGGAGCCTGCATAAAAGATTTTGGCTGCTGAAGAAGCCCAGAGCGAAGCTGATCCAATCCCTACAACATGAAGGCAAAAGCCTTAAACAGATTGAAACAAGAAGAAATTATTCGTAGATAGCAGACTACAAGAGCCAAAACTATGACAATTTCCTCTTTTGATAAGTAAATAACTGCAGTTATGAAAAGCAAACATATCAACCAGTAAAAGCTTACAGTGAGGGGCCATCCTTTCAAAGTCAAATTATTCCCACCATGATTTGATCCTAAAATAGCAGAATCTCAGATGTCAAATACAAGATCCATGCAATTGACCCCATCACATAAAACTTCTTGCTTTATGAGCCAAGAGAAAAGAAAAGATTACCAGGAATCCCCATCAACGACCCCTCGGGACCCGCAGCTCTGGGATTAAGCACTGGATTGATCTCAGTTTTTATGTCCTGAATCTATATTACAGGTCAGGAGAAATGGAAAGAAATAAATAATAAAATGACTTAAATAAAAACACCATACCGGCGTGGAACCTGGCAATTGCTGACTCCTAGCTTGAACCTGTGGAGACATCCCTCCAGCAGTACCATGTAAGACTTGTCTAAAATTTAAAAGTGTAATTATAAATTAATGTCAGTGTTGCAGGTGGAGCTGCGAAGAGTGAGCATTAGAAACACCACATGAATAAATAAGAATACCATATTATTCACACCAACTAGAAGATCAAAATCTACAGTGAAAATTGGAATCATAGCTAACTTCCCCTGGTATGTAACATATTAAATTTCGACTGAAATGCTACTACTATAGAAGCGTTACAGCTTTATGTAGAGCCAGACGTTAACACAAGAAAACGTGTCTGAGTGTCTATTTCTTTTGTATCACTACAAACATAATTATCTATAATAACATAGATAAATCCTAGAGAAGTTACCCAGAGGACCCTGTTGCTGCAGCAGACTTCAATATTGAAGCATGATTTTGATCCAACAGCTGGCCGACATTCTCACCATATCTTTGCTGTAAACAGCCACGAATATCATTAACATCGTGTAAATGAAGTACGCTTCTCAAAAACTCAAGTAAACTACCTACCTTCATAGCCGCATCATCTAGAGAATCTCGCTGAAGTGGCAGTTTCAATCTTTCCTCATACATCTTTGTTGCCAATGCATTTGCAGTACCAGGATTCTGTCGTAATAGAGGATCATTTCCAACAAGTCCATTAGAATTTCCATTTAGGAGATGGGCTCCATCTCTTCGCTGTTGTGGCTGTGACTGTGGTTGTTGTTGCGACTGCTGCTGTGGCTGCTGCTGCTGTTGCTGCTGTTGCTGTTGTTGCTGTTGTTGCTGCTGTTGCTGCTGTTGTTGCTGCTGTTGCTGCTGCTGCTGCTGCTGCTGGGCATGCCTTTGCAAAAGTTGCTGCATCTGCATGTGTTGCTGCTGTTGTTGCTGTTGGTGCTGTTGGGGTTGAGGTTGCTGCTGTTGCTGGTGTTGTTGTTGCTGCTGCTGCTGTTCTCTTGCTTTAATTAACTGAGTCTGTAATATCAATCGTCAATAAATTTCCATAGCCATAAGCACTTGTTATGTAAAAAAAATGTTCACTGACTAAGGTTCTAGATCATAAAAATTTCTCTAACGTCTAAAAGCAAGTCACAGACCTCAGATGACTCAACTAGCTTTCGTTTTCTTTTCGAATTTATGTCGTATTGCAGAACTGAGGGGTTTGGAGTCTTTAGACTTAAAGTAAAGCTTTCATGCTCTCCTATAGGAACCATGAAACCCAGTAGAAAACATCAATAGCTAATGAAACCAACGTAACGGAAAAGAGTAGAGTAAACCAAGTGGAAGGGGAGGGAAAATACTAAGTTACAACCAGATACTGGTGATTAGGGTGTACACTAAAAGCACTCTAGAAACAAAAGACACGTCATTTTTCTATCTTTGATCCATAAAATTTAATCAACAGTGACATAAATTTTCTCTTATTGATAGGTAGAAATTTATAAATAGAGACGTTCATTTTCCCCAGTGTAAAAATTAAATCTTGTTCATTCAGTTCAAGAATATGATGAAAGGCATAGCAAGTGAAGAGGAGCCAAAGCTCCTTTCTTTTAAGCCACTAAAAATACGACTCAAAAGAGGAGTTATAACAAACTAATCAAACGAACCTCAATGTAAGAAGCAGCAACCTCCGAGTGCTTCTCATTAGTCCTAGCAATGAATATATCCCAGAAAACCGACCACCATTCAAAAAGAAAACCTCCAGGGGCGTCAATAGCTGCGAGCACATCCCAAAAGTTTAAAACCAAAGGAAGTAGTGCAAAGGTAACATTAAGTGAAGATAACATCCATAGAACCGAAACTCTTTCAATCTACTCACCAACAGGATCCGAAGACACTTTTCCTTCTGCTTGAAAAGCCTGAGCAGTAGCCTTCAAATCCCTCTTCACTAAATAATCATGGATATACACATCTAACCTGTTACTCAATGGCATATGAACATAATGCATTAGTGACGTGGGTTCACTAAATTCTGGAACTTTGCAGCGAAAAAGGCGCTGAACTATGATTCTTCAAAAAAAAAATAGCTGAGATATACTTTTGCAGCTCAGGGAAAAACATACTCCAATATTATTAGTATCGTGCTATTTACAACAGTAAGACGGGAAGAAAAAATAAGAAACAAAGTTATTGAACAGGTACAAAGCCAATAACTTGTTAAAACACAAACCCTAACCCCCACGACATGAAATAAATTAGTACAGACCTCTATACACTTAACAAATACCGGTAGAAAATCACAAATTATTTCACAATCCTGCAAAAAGAAACTAGAGCTACGGAAGGAAAAAAAAAAAAAAAGAAACCAGAAACCTAATCTACAGAAAGGAAGAAGACGATTCGAGAAAGTGATAAAATACAGAAACCCAGTTAAAGAAAACTAAAGAAACAGAAGAAAGATAAACAAGTAAACTAAAAAGAAAACATACATTTTATCAGCTTCCCAGTTCGTCTGAGACATTTTGTTCGAAATCCAAGTCCGTAAACAAAAGTGGAAATAAAAGTCAGATTTTGAAGAAAGCAACTCCTTCTTCTCCTCTACGCTTCTAAAACTAACAAACCCAGAAGAGATAATGACAAACTAATTAATGGCAAAACCGTGTGGAAACCCAGAATAGGAAGATAACAGTGAAGGGGAGAATCTAAGTGATGGAATAGAAGCAGGGGTCTCTGATTTTAGCAAAAGCAAGTGCATAAAGTTAATATATATTTATTAGATGAATCAATTTTTTTAATAATTTTATATAGAAGAAAAAGTGAATGATCGAAATAGAGACCTGCAAACCCAAAGACCATTTTTTTAAAATAATTAAGATTTTATTTTCAGTTTTTCTTTCTTTTCTTTTTATCTTCTTTTAGTTTCTTATCAGAGACTGAAATCTTTTTTCATTACATTGGCGGATTAGGTTGTCGTTGCAGATATCATAATGGCTTTGTTGACGTAAATTGACCAAATCAACCCTTTAAACCGGTCAAATCTTCTGTCTTAGACCAGGTTTGTCCCGAGTTTAATAATTTTTGTTACCTTTTAAAGAGATCTTCTTCAAATTTACTCATCAATTTTGTTACCATTGCATTTATGACATTATAAATTATTTTATATTCATGTACCCTAGTATAGTTCCTCCCATTTAGCGGTGGATTACTTCAAATTTTTATTTTTCATTTATTTCTGTAATATGTTTTCATTATGTTAGATGATGAGTGCGTTATAAAGATGTCAGTCTGATTGAAATGTTTTAGTGCACGTCTTAATTTCTATTACTAATAAACTTATATAAAAAAATGCTCATCTTTGTTTGTCATGACACATTGGTCTAAGGTGTAGTTTGTTTTGCGTTACCTCATTTATAATCATTTTGTAATTGATTTTCATATTTGTTTGAAGTAATCCTTAAATAGGTTATAATTCTATTTTGCAATCCTTTTAAGTCAATTGAATTACACAATAAAATGAAAGCGGTCATAATTTATAATGTCATTGTAATTTTAGTATCAAACAAAATTACTTTCATACCATCATTGATAATTCTCTCTCTCATTTTATTAATTTAATTAAAATTAACTTTATTGATCAGCATTATTAATTTATTTAAATATTAATAAAAAATAATTAAAATTAATGTTAAAATTTCATGTGAAAATATTTTTTTGTTTTATCTCTTAANATCATTTTATTAATTTAATTAAAATTAAATTTATAAATTTTTAGTGTAGCAATATTAATTTATTTAAAAATTAATAAAAATAATTAAAATTAATGTTAAACTTCCACGTAAAATATTTTTATTATATCTCTAATTTTATTAATTTGATTAAAAAAATTAAATTTAGTCTAGCATTATTAATCAATTTTAAATATTAATTAAAGTTAATTAAAAATTAAAGTTAAAATTGCACGTCAAAATATTTTTTAAATAATATATAACTAAAAGGATATTTAAGTAACTTTATATTATTTACACAAATTTACAATAAAAGTTAACATATACCAAACACATCAATCATTAATTACCACTCATAACACCATAAATTACAATGCATAATCAAACATGACAATCTTATTTTACAAGTAATTAAATTGTGATGATCATTCTAAATTACACGAACCAAACGGTCCTCAAAGGCGTGCGCTTGTTAGTAGTAGATGGGTGAGTTGTAATTTAACTACCCCTTGATCTCCTATTGCTTTTTTAAGAATAACCCTGATTTTCTCATTATTCACAACCATGAGATTTGAAATTTTAGCTTTTCATTCTCGACATCAATCTACTAGTCATGTCGCGAGTGCGTTACATGTAAGATGATATTTCAATATGTGTTACACCATTCAAAACTAATAATAGTAGATAGAGTGCAAAAATGTGGGAAGTTAACAAAACTCAGCTAATTGTTTTTTACATTAAGCTATAAACTAGATAAAAAAACAACACATTTTTGAATTACAACTATATATGTTGACATAAAAATTACAACTAAAAATAAATAAATACAAAACGAGACCAAGATAAAAAGTCAAAGTAAACATTAATTAGTCTAAATAAACACGGCAAATTAAAAAGTAAATTAATTAATTATTAAGTATAGTGGACTAAAACTAATAAGTAATAAATCAATAAAGATAATAAAATATTTTCATAAAAATTTTGCGAGCAAATATGCTTGTTTTTACCAAAAATCTCAGCCGTGAGGTGGCGTGCAATTTCTCATCCACGTAGGAGTCCTCTCAGCCTGAAACTTGCACAACACAGACAAGGAACTCTAAAGCGAAGAGAATGAGGGTGGTTTCCTCGTCGAAGAGTCTCTGATGTATAAGTCAGTACTTTATCGATATTTTGGCATAATTTTCTTGGGAGAGAGAAGCCATATCTCTTCAGCTTATTGGTAGATGTATTTATAACTGGGTCTTCGGGTGGGAGGAAGTGCCTCTCGGAGGTGTGCTGGCAAAACCTCACAAGACACGAAGCTTATCTTCCTTCTTATTTCCTTGATCATCGCCTTCTTTACAAATTCGAAACTCTCATTCTTACCACCAATTCCTCTCTTTTTACAGGGAGAACAGTGATCCTTCCCCTTTTGGGTCCTCTTTCATTGAGGACGTTCCCCTTTCGTCGTCTTTTAAATGTTACATCTTAAAGTCGTTGGTGTTCTGTTCCTGGTGAATTTCTTGTCATTAATACGCCTCTGTGGTGAATCATTTGTCTGCAAGGCCCATGGTTGTAGAAACATCATCCTTGAAAAAGGCATGTAATCCAATCGGTAACCTTTAACCTCTTATCCGCAACGAAGCATATGTTGGACACAGTGCCCTCAAAGCATGTGTAAAGAAATTTTATTTGAAAATTAATACAAATGTATTTTTCTTATAATTGTATTATTTGAATTCTTATTGAATAATTAATATAAATATCTAAAAAATTTATATTCACAAATGAGACTATGATATTATATTAGTACAAGAGGATTAAGATTATAGATAATGAATAAAATAATCTGTAACATTTTAAAGTACAGAATCTTTAATGAATAGTTACTAGTACGGTTTGCTAAGTATTTTGAATGCATGTAATCTAGATCGAGATCACTGATGTGGATAGACGTTTTAGTGAATATACTTTATATAATTAGATTGCATAGAACAAGACCAATGTGAATTAATATTTTTATTAGCTTATCATTTATCATAAAGATTTAATACACATCAATCACATGATCATACGTATATCAATATAAATCATGAGTAGTCATGAACTACTATACATGTGTACTGGATATTTTGATTCACTCATTAAGGTTTGTTTGTAAAATTTGTCAGCGACTTTTGTTTTGAGATTCAGTTACATGGCTAGTTGAGAATATGATCTTACAATATTTTAGAATCCAAACTTTCATAATAGATCGTATATTAGTTCTCTTAAAAGTTAATTCTGGGACTGAGTGATTATAAAGCTCAAATTTATAATACAGTTATAAATTAATCATCCACTAGTAAATTAATGGTACTTAAGAATCAAGAAGAAATTAGAATGGTAGAATGGTAATTTTGACAACCTCTAATTTATAAACCAATAACTGGAGTACAGACTTGGATGAAGTGATTATATAAATGTACTACACCAGATCACTCAGTAAGTATATTTTGTAATTACTAAGAGTGCAATTTCATAGTTATAATAGAATAATAATGAAACAAATAGATAAGATTATTTAATTAAAAAATTTAATTATTAAGTTGGTTTATTAGAGCTTAGAATTAAGAGTTCATGGTCCCTAAACCACATATGTACTACACAGTCTAGAATGTGAATGTTTCAAGATAAGAAAATGACTAGTTTGCAAAAGGAATTGAGTTTCCAAGACGAGTATATAATTTTAAGATAATTAAATGTCATTAATTAATTGAGAAATAATTAATAAATTTAATTATTGTATTTTTCAGAAATATTGATTACTTATGAATTAATCAATATTGAGGCAGTATATTTAATTTATGAAATTAAATAATATTATATTATTATAAGATAACAATTTTAGTTTTGAATTAACTGATAACTCAGTTGATAGGTTTTATGAGATAAGTTAATTTTTGAACTAACTGATATTTATGTTTATTTGAAATATGCATAGATATTTATCTGATTAGATAAAATAATAAAATAGAAAATTGCCATGTGGCGTTTTAAACTGCCACACATCAATCACTGTGATGAGCCATGATTGCCGCACGACACACTGTAGTGCTCCATGACACTGCAATGTTCATTGATATTGTAGTGCGTCCCACTACAGCGGCACATTGTAAATAATTTTATTATTTTATTAAAACTAAATCTAGTGAGATTTGACCTAGAATATAAATAGATAATATTCTAGTGGCCTAAAAAATTAATTAATCAATCAATCGATAATCGAAACTCTGTGAATTCTCTAATTCTCCGCCAGAGTTCTGTCTCAAAAGTCCTTCTCCAAATCTCTAGATCTTATGTGTTGAGTACATCTAGATATATAAAATTGTTATTGTTCATTTTACGGGCTCACACACGTCCTAGCGTGTTCGAAGATTGGTTTGGAATACATTGGTGTGAATCTCGCAAGTATGTTCTTCGTGGACTTGGACATTCATTGTTTTATACTAGAAGACAACGATGACGCTTGATAGATTTCAAGAGGAAAAAATATTTACTTTGAATGTCCATTGATTTAATGTATAGATATATAATGGATCTGTGTGAAATTTTATTTTTTCAAAAAAATACATTTGAGATCTATGGTCTTGTATCAAACCTTTCAATATTTATAAATCCTTTTGTTGCACATCTGATGCGCAGTTGTCAATAACATCAGCTTTACTGGATGCGACTTACTCCTGTCTTTTACCACCTTTAGCAAGGTGTGTCTGTTCTAGCTAGACCCTTTAATACCGTCTAACGAGCTTTGATACTCGACAGACATCACTTTTTACCTTAGGCATGCATGCTCTGGTTAGACCTTTGTTCCCTTTTCACGAGGTGGTATGCTCGTCAGACATCACTTTTTTATCTTGACTGGCCTCCACTCATCACTTTTTTATTCCTGACTAGCGGGCTAGAGCACCGCGCTAGTCATGAATTTTTAATCCTAAAGGGCAGGTTGGAGCACCATGCAAGTCATTATTTTTTAATCCCGACTGGCGAGTTGGAGCACCACGCCAGCCATTACTTTTTAATCTCAACTAGTGGGTTGGAGCACCATGCCAGTAATCACACTCTAACGGGTTGGAGAACTGTGCTAGTCATCACTTTTTAATCCTGATAGGTGGGTTGGAATACCACGCCAGTCATTACTTTTTTACCTTCGCCATTAGTCGTAGAAGAGTCGATTCGCCAGTCATCACATTTTTTAGCTGCCTTAGTTAATTTTCCATTTCAAACTAAAGGTTTTACAGAAGCTCATAAGATTGGTATTGTTGAATTTATTAGGTTCATAATTAAAAATTCAATAAATAAACAACTTACTAAAACCCCTATTTCAAAAACCTAAGGGGATAAAATTAAAAATCATAAAATTGAACCAATCCCTAAATGAAATCAACAAGTAAGTACATATTCTATGGACCCAAGAAAGAGACAACATTTGACACCCTTCGATTTTGTTGAGGAGAACTACTCGAGAAGAAGAACTTCGAGGAGAAAAACCCAAGAAACCCGAGAATAACCTGCTTAAAAAATGAACAAAATTGACGAGCAAATACAAGGAGAAGAGGGATAAACGAAGAATGAGGCTTACATGCAACAAGATACGATCGAAGCTAAGAAAATCGAAAAGAGAAGAATTGCTTCGTTGATATACTGGAAAGCGTCAAGAGAGATGAGGGGTAATGGGAGAAAGAGTGATTTTTTACTTGATCGAGAGAGAAGGTAAAATTGTTTCAAGAGTAAAAGTTACAAAAAAAATTCAATAAAGTAAACATCTTATGTACATATATAAAGTTGGGTATGTAATTCTCTAATGACGTCATGTGACAATTTTCGCTACCTACAATTTACGCCACATGAAATTCTATATTTAATGAATTGATATTAAAATGTTTATATATTAATTATATTAATGAATATTACTCATATATAGTTAATGCATAATTATTGATTTTATATAAATTAAATGATAGAAAGAAAAGTAATACAAAATCATGCTATATATATGCGCGCACAGGCAAAGTCAGGTATATATACATCTCATTATGCCACATGTACACACCCAAAATCTTTCTTTCATTAAGCATTCATTATTTATTATGTTAGTTTTTTATAAATAAAAAGTTAGAGTTAAAAATAAATAATTATAAGATAGTCAATAAATTTAAATTTAAGCTACGTTTTTCTTTGATTTATTATTATTTTTTAATAATTTGTAACTAATACATAATAAATATAAAAATACTAAGGGTTTGCAATTCATAAATATAATTTATTACCTTTATTCTCTTTTTATTAATTTTTTATCTCATAATTTGCGTTTAAACTACATCAGACAAGTCTTTTGGGGTGGCGGAGGTGCTTAGAACGAGCCAAGATGAAGAGCTATATATTATCCTCCATGTTCGTTCAATAGTTTTTTTATTCTTACGGCTGATTTGTGTATTTTGGTTGTTACATTTTTCTGTTGAACTTTTGAGATTTGATTTATCTTTGTTGGTAGATCTGTATTTTCTTGTTATTATCTTGATTTAGATATGTACTTTTTTTTTAAATGAATGAACTCTTTGTCAAAAAGAAAACTACATAACCGGTTTAAATAATATTATGGAAAACTATAATTTAGTTCATCGAACTATCAAGTTGTTGTCATTTATAACCCTGGACTATTATTTCCTTCATTTATAACTTTAACTTTTAATTTGAAGTTAAATCTAACCTTCCATCCATGATCTGTTAAGTTTCCGTTAGTTTACTTTAAGTGACGTAGTTTTGAAATACTAAAGTTATAAAATCATCCTTGGCCTTATATATTTTCCCCAAACCTTACTTAACAAATCCCTTTCTTCTTCCCTACCAAACAACTTTTTGTTCATGGCTCCATGGAAAAAAATTCACAGCTACTATTCCTGAAAGCATTGGGAGTTTAAGTGTTTTGCAGGATCTTAATTTTAACGATAATGATTTTGTTGGCCTAATTCCTCAGAGCTTTGCAGATATGAATTTGAGCCATTTGGATCTGAACGGTGTCGTATTGAGGAGTCCTCAGCTCACATCGGCACCTAGTGCTTCCGTCATCGTCACCGGTTTCCTTCACCTCTTCGTCCATACGCTCAAAGCTTTGTTCCATCGTTCTCTTCCACTCCACTGAACCTCCCTCCCCTTTGATTTCTTCCTTCACAATCTCGTGCAACCTGTCTGTGCACTTCATCGCAACCTAAAACATAAAGGAATGTCAAATTAAGATCGTGTTTGGATGGAGATGTTGAATTTTAAAACGTGAAAAAATACCATAGGGTTTCGTGTTCTTACATGAGAGCAACCATGGCCGTCGAAGACTCTGAAAAAGTGAAATTCGTTTTGATTTAAATCCTTCTGGTCGATAAATGGAGGGTGAATGGAGACGATTTCTTCCATGTCTCGCCTCTATCCACATACTGACGTGAGGCCGAATTTTGGCAGTTCAGCTTCAACTTCCATTTGCTTCATACTTTCACAAAGTCTCACCAAATGATTACCGTCCAATACTTCTCTTTCTTTTTCCTTCTGATCGTCTTCATTAGAGAGTTTACGGCTATTTGCTTGGGCAATTAAATTGAAGGGAATGACGTCCATTATCCGTCGCCGCGAAGTTCGTGAGCTCGGCTCCATTGGGAAAAAAATATAAGGCCAAAACAACGTAGCTTTGATAGGGATAATTTTATAATTTTAGTATTTCAAAAGTATGTCGTTTTAAAGTAAACTAACGGATACTTAACAGATTATGGATGGAAGGTTAGATTTGACAGTAAATCAAAAGTTGAAGGTTATAAGTGAAAAAGAAAATAGGTTATGGTTATAAATTACAGCAATCCGATAGTTCGAGAAACTAATTTGTAGTTTTCCATAATATTCTGAAGGGATTGCAGTCCAAATTAAAAGCAAAAGACGCTTCAATTGATTATGTCATTATAATAAGGAAGATTATGAAGTGCTATACGGACAGAAGAAAATGCAAAACATTTTTCAGAGGGAAAAAACCGTTCGTTTTTCTTTTAAACTAAACAACCATATATTCATTTTTTTTCTTTTTATAATTAACAACAATTTGTGATACACTTGCAATCCTTATGTCAATTTATGATTAGTGATATAAGAACGATTCAACTTTGAAAAAATTAAATTCAAATGTTGCATTAGTAAATAAATTGGATATATAAATAGATGAGTCACCGAAGAGGAACAACAGATTCTTTTTCAAATTCATGCAAATGAGAGAAGAATAATTAGGAATCTAGGATGACAGAGTTCAAAGATTTCAAGTGAACCTATTATAGACGAATTAGTGTAGCAAAAAAGCCCAATCAAATTACTGATTTTCTACCGAGCTAGCTTTCAATTACAATTTCTATTGGGATTGGGTGGCTGATCCCATCTCATATGAAAAACGCTATCAACCCATTTTTCACTGCTTATATCTATATGTGGACAGAGTGTTGAGAAGTTATTGAGATACTACAATTCTCATGAGTAATGATTTCATAGGTATTTCTCATCTTGAAGTTCGCCTTTTGTTTTCTTTATTTGTTTTAGTAAGATATTTTTTTTGTTTGAGGGATCTCATTGTTTGATTCTTTGGTGGTATTACTCACAAAAATTAATAACTAGACTACTCTTTGTTTTACCATTTGCTCTAACTTAAGCAATATATTTAATCCAACAATGTCAACTATTTTCTTACGTTCTGTTTTATTATGAAATAAATTTTCTTTCTCATTATCTAGGAGGGTTTCCATCTTTATTATCAATAGATTTTGAACAAGTATTAGTTTCTTTCTCTTTCTATTATTTTCATATTAATATGAATGAGTTCCACTAATTTTGTTGATCTATTATATCAGCTTTGGGATTTTATTTACAAAGCTAGAAGTTCTATGAGGAAAAAATCTCATGGATGGATGATAATTTTAAATTATAAGGCATGAAGAATTACAAAAGTTAAATCGAGAAAAAATATCATTGAGATTATTGTTATACCAAAATATTTAGGTTTATATATATCACACCATAATTTGAAATTATTTGGATGAAAATTTTTCTAGATAAGTAAAATCTCTCATTCTAAATGTTTTCTCATACTTTCTTTTGTTTATTTAAAGCTTAAAAATTTAGTGGAAATTATTTAATATTATGAAAAAAAAAACCGCGTGTGGCACAGGTAATTTACTAGTGTATAATATATGAGTTGGATAGAGAAAATTATAGTCTTAATAGATGATTATGCATTTATATGTCTTACACATGTCACGTCATCACTTAACGTATTACGTCATCACTTAACGCGTCACATCAATGTGTCCATTAAACTTAGTTAATGGATAGTTACAGAAAATCTATATTGAGACGTTAAATAAATTATGATGGTCAAACTAATACTTTTTAAATTACGATGGTCAAATTGTAATTTTTCTTTTATTTTATTGTATATTTTTTTCTACAAAATCACGTTATACACATTATTATAATTTTGGACAAAACCAAAAGGGTAATTAGTTCTTCTTAGAAGTAGGTGGCAAAGGAATTTAGTTGGGAAGAATAATTGCAAAGGAAATAGGAGGACCAAAGGAGGGGTCAGGTCAACTCAGCTTCATGAAAACGCTTACTTTGGGAAGGACAGAACCGTCGTCTTAAGTCCAGAAGCTTCTTAATTATTTACGGTTCTATTCCCTTACCTGCACCGAATAAACTCTCCCATCGAATCATTGTGATCAACACAAATTCCCTTTTATCACATTTCATGTTTATCGTGATTATTTCGATATTATCTCATTTGCTTTGATCTTTCCCCATTATAATTGTACATAGCACTTGTACGGAGTGCATGCATAAAGGTTTACCTTATTTGTATTTAAACGGGTGAGTGATCCGAAACTGCTCGCCGCCCCGAGCACCAGAGTTACAACCTTTTGGTTCGTGATTGATTTGTGTTAATGAAAAGATAAATTAGATAAATTATTTTATTATTATAACCGTTGTCGGCAGTTCTATACTTTCCCTTACTTATCTTCTTAGGTTTGTTTTTGGTTTTTAGTTCTTCTCAGTACGCTTTTCTGGTTTAATGAGAATTGAAAACATTTTACCTTCTTCTTCCTCTTCTCTTCTTCTCTTCATAATTCTGTCCTCAATCTCAATCTCTCACCTTTTCTTTATCTTCTTCATGGTATCAGAGCCGAATTGACACACGTCTTAATCCATGGCAGAAATAACTGCTATTATGAATTCAACTCCAGAAAATCAAGAATCGCTTGAATGTGAAATTGGTATCCAAACCAATTGCCAAGCTACAACCATGCCCATGTCTTCTTCGGCTTTACCAATTTCTTCTTCACCTGACTACCTTAATTCGTCTTCTCAGTTTTCTATTCCTACACAGTCTAAAAATCCACCCCATTCCCCATTTTTTTCTTCTCTCCAACATATGTAATCTCATCTCTATTCGCTTGGATTCCTCAAATTTTGTACTCTGGAAATACCAAATCTCTGCAATTCTTAAAGCTCATATGGTGCTCGGTTATATAGATGGTTCAATTCCTTGCCCTGCATAGCTTATCAAGAACGGAGCCGTCACCAAACTCAATTCAAGATTCACACAGTGGGTTGCTCAAGACCAAACTTTGCTAACCCTTATCAACGCCACACTTTCGTCCATGGCTTTCTCATATGTTATGGTTGCAAGACTTCCAAAGAAGTCTGGGATTCGATTGAACGTCATTTTTCCTCAATATCCCGCACGAACATTTCACAGCTCAAATCTGATCTACAGTCAATATCCAAGAAACCGTCAAAGAACATTGATGTCTATATTCAGCGCATCACGGAAACGAAGGACAAGTTGACAGCAGTTTCGGTTCACATTAATGATAAAGATATCTTGATTTACATCATCAACGGGCTTCCCTCCGAATTCAATACACTCTGAACATCTATCAGGACTCTAGACGAACCTCTCTCCCTCAAGGAACTTCATGTAATTCTTAACAACATAGATTCATCTTTGATTTCCCATACACCAAGAATTCAATGCCAAATATTTCAGAATGGGGCATAGTGTCGTTGATTGTTATCATCGGTTGAATTTCTCTTACCAAGATCGCAGACCATATAAAATTTAGCACCCATGACTGCTTTTGCTCAAGGATCGAACAATTCAAACACACATGTATGGTTGTCTGACACTGGATGTAACAATCACCTTTCTCCTGATCTGAATAACCTATTTTCTACATTAGAATACCATTGTGACGATGCTGTTTCTATTGGAAATGGCCAGAATTTGCCTATTACTCACACATGTTATGCTCTTCTCTCCACTTCCTCTAAAAAAATTTCTCTTTCGTAAGTTTTCTGTGTTCCTCACTTGTTATCAAATCTATTATCTATTTATAAGTGTTGTTTAGAAAACAATTGCATATTTATATTTGATGCACCTTTCTTCTGCATTCAGGACAAGGCAACAAGGACAGTCTTGTATAATGGACCAAGTGTTAATGACCTTTTATCCTATTCCTACTACTTTTGCTAAACAATCTACTACTGTTCTTGGCTTAAAAGCTCGCAATTTTCTTTAGCACTGTAGATTAGGACACCCACAAGTTGTTACTGTTATACGAATCTTGCACAATGTTAATATCTCTTGTCATCTTCCTTCTACTACTACTTGTCTTTCTATTAGCTGTATCGGAAATAAAATGACTAAGCTTCCTTTCATTGTTTCTACAACTGTGTCTGATTCTCCTCTCCAACTTATACATAGTGAAGTGTGGGGACCCTCCCCCACAACATCTATAGATGGATATATGTTTTATGTTATCTTTATTGATGATTTTTCCTGATATTCTTGGCTATTTCCTATTTGCAGTAAATTTGATGTTTTTAAAATGTTCTCAACTAAAATCAAGACCTTTGGGTCTGATAGATGAGGCGAATATACTAGTCTCATTTTTCAATCTTTTTTACAAGAACATGAAATAGTTCATCAAAGAACTTGTCCTTATACACCTCAACAAAATGGTGTTGCTGAGCGTAAACATAGACATGTGGTTGAAACTGATTTAACTTTACTTCGCATGCTTCTATTCCTCATTTCCTTTTGGAATTATGCTTTTATGACTGATGTTTATCTCATTAATCGTACACCTAGTGAGTTTTGAATAATATATCTCCTTTTGAGAAACGTTTTGGTAAATTTGTAAATTACACTCATTTAAGAGTGTTTGGTCGTGCTTGTTATCCAAGCCGTAAACCCTACATGAAAACTAAGTTTGAACCTAAAACTTATCAATGTGTATATATTGGTTATTCTATGATATCTCTTATAAGAAATGCTACACTTGAAGGCATGTTATTTTCGATGAATATCACTTTCTTTTTGCTTATTCTATCTCTAATTCTACATATTCTTCTAGCAAGGCTACTTGTAGTTCTTCTTCCAATAAGTACCATCCTCCCTTGCTCTCATTTCTTCTTTTCTCCAACAAGGTAATTCTCTTAATTCTGACAATTTTAAGTCTGCTTGTATGGATTCCTATTCTGTACAAAATAAAAATGGTCATGCTACAACTAATGTTTCTCCCATTTTGACTGCTATACATGTTGATGATGATAATACTACTACCGCTATTCCCATTTTACATAAGTCTACTGCTTCCATTTTGAGTTTACATAATTCTGCTACTGACTGTCATGATTCTATTTTACCTAGTTCTGAAACAGTTTTGATTGATAATGTGCTTGTTTTATCTGTTAATAACGAAACTCCTATTCGTGTTTCTGCCACTCATGATTTTGAAAACAATATTAATTCTTCTGTTTTACCAATTTCTAGAATTTTTTATAAGAATGCTAGCTGTGTTTATGGTAATTATGGTTCTAGACATAATAATTTACCGTCTGTCATGCACAACTCACCCCCCTCCTTCTGGTTCAGATTACTCTCATTCAAAGGATAATTCTTCTTCTGTAAATGTTGGTTTGCCAATGTGTTCTGCTTCTTCTCAGCCCCATGTGTCTAGCACTTCTACCCGTCATATGCAAACTAGGTCTAAGTCTAGAAATTCTAAGAAGAAAATTATTTATGCCAGGTCTCTTGTTCCCCGCCCCATAATAAGAATCTTGTAGGTTGTAAATGGGTTTACAAACTCAAATATCATCCTAATGGTACCGTTGCTAGACATAAAGCATGTTTTGTCACTAAAGGTTTTCACCAACATGCTGGTTTAGACTATAGTCAGACCTTTAGTCTCGTTATAAATAAACCAACTATTATGATCTTACTTTCCTTGTCTGCTAAATATGGTTGGTCCTTGAGAGAATTTGATGATAAAAATGCTTTCTTACATGGTACTTTAATTGAGGAAGTTTACATGACACAACCTCCCGTCTTTGTTAGTACAGATTATCCTAATTATGTTTGCAAATTGAATAAGTCTTTATATGGATTAAAATAGGTCCTAGAGCCTGGTTTGAGTAGTTTACATCTCATTTGTTGTCCATAGGCTTTGTTAGTTTTCATGTCGATACTTCATTATTTGTTCATGCTACTTCTTTTTCTCTCACCTACATTTTATTGTATGTTGACGATATTATCATTAGTGGAACATCTAATGCCTTTATTAATAAGATTGTGCATAATCTAAAAGATCATTTTGATATGAGTGGTTTAGGTGATCTAAAATACTTCATAAGCCTAGAAATCTCCAGAACTTCTTCTGGTATATTCGTTAATCAATAAAAATATGTAAAGACTTGATTCTAAAAGCTGGTATGTTGAATGCTAAATCTCGTGCTTCCCTATGTTCTCCTAAATCTCCTTTATGTTCTTTTTCTGGGTCCCCTTTGTCTGATGTCACATTTTATAGGAACATTGTTGGTTCTCTCCAATATTTGACCATTACTAGGCCTGATATTGCTTTTGTTGTTAATCGTGTTTGTCAATTTATGCACTCATCCACTTCACTGCTGTTAAACGTATCTTGAGGAATATTCTAGGAACAATTAATCACAGTATTATATTTAGACATGGTTCTCACTCTTTATAGGCCTTTACAGATGCTGATTGGGTCGATGACCCAACAGATAAACGTTCAACCTCATATTTATGATCTTTCTCAGTCTGAATGCCATTTCTTTGAGTTCAAAGAAGCAGCCAACTCTTGCTAGGTCTTCAACTGAAGCGGAATACAAAGCATCAGTGAATACTGCTGTTGAGTTTAACTGGCTAAGACAACACCTTCAAGATCTTCATGTCTATCAGACTCGGGCTCTTATTCTCTACTATGACAACACCTCAGCTATATCCATCAGCTCGAGTCATGTTCTACATGCTCGAATAAAACATGTAGAGATTGACTATCACTTCGTGAGGGAATGTGTCATGAAGAAGGACCTTGTAGTTCAACATGTTTCTTCATCACGCCAACTTGCTGATCTACTTAATAAATCATTAGCTTCTCCTCAATTATTTTCCCAAGAGACAAACTCATTCACAAACTGTGGATTAGTTTACGGTGCGGGCCGGGGCCGGGGGTGGGGGTGGGGGTGTTAATGAAAAGATAAATTAGATAAATTATTTTATTGTTATAGCTGTTGATGGCAGCTTTATACTTTCCCCTGTCTTATCTTCTTAGGTTTGTTTCTGGTTGTTAGTTCTTCTTAGTGCGCTTTTCTGGTTTAATGAGAATTGAAAGCATTTTGCTTTCTTCTTCCTCTTCTCTTCTTCTCTTCATTATTATGTCCTCAATCTCCACCTCTCAACTTTCCTTTATCTTCTTCAATTTGCTATTTAGATTATTAATTACATGTTTTAAATGCTTCTAAGTTATTCATTAGCCTAACCAAACACCACCTAGTGTAAAACAATGACAACTAAATATTACATTTAAACAAAAAAAATAACAAAAACTTTAAAGGGAAATACGAAGAACAAATGGGTCTTACATGCAAGGGCCAATTATGCACGATACCTAATTCGGCCCAACTAGTAACCATTATAAAAAGTAATGGTACTAAATAGATAAGTTTTGAAAGTCAATTTAAGAAATAACGGTTGTTTTCTTTCAAATTTTAGGTAAATAGTCAATTTGTAACGCCACGTTATCAACAAACTGTTAACGTTTTTTTTTGCTTGACGATGTTAACCTTCAATATACAGATTTCATAATATGGTTTGGTGGGTCCCTGTAATTAATAAAATATTCTAAAAATTAATGATTTTGAATTTAAACGCAGTTTTTATTATTTTTATTTTTAATTAAATTATATGATAATTAATGATTGATCCTATTTTTCTTATTATTAGCTAAAGTCTATTAAGAAAATATTCTATACCATTATTGGAATTATCAATTCTGAATCTTCAACATTTATGGAAAAAAAGTAGTGTAGTTCATGTATCTTTTTCCTCCATAATCGATGGACAAAATTTGAAGCTGCACGGTTGTGTTCTTCATTATAGATTCAAACATGAAATGTTAGTTTGTTATCATCTTATCATTCACTAGTTTAGATAACTTAACAGTATATCATTTATTGAAAATGTATAATATATCAAATATTGAAATCACAGTATATCAAAACAGTTACTACTATATAATAATATGAAGTTTTGATGGATGATTTTTCCAATAAGATTTCTTAAACGCGTTGTCTTCATCTTATCACTAATATACTCGAGGAATATTTTTTTAATGATTATTATCGAAATAAGCTTTCATGTGTGATGAAATGTTTCTTATTATTTTTTATAGATTTAATTTTGATTATCTAATTTCTTTTTTGTTTGGGAGATAATTGATTGAAGGGATCTTATTATAATTAGCAGTTTACAAGGGATTTTATTGGGTGTGGTTAAGATTCCTTAAAACGATTTTCAAAGGATTTATATGTTTTCTCGATCACCGGTCATGGTATGTTTGAATTTCAAATACCGCTCATTAATCACTTCTTAAATTATAGCGTCTATCAATTCGATATTCATCTCTACACTGATGTATACCCAGAAAAATATCAAACATGTTATACATAGATGATAGTCAACTTAATATAAAATTATTGACAAATTAGAAAACCTCTTTATTTATCTAAATCTCTTAAAAATCTGCTAGGTTTTAAAACACCTCTACAATAGTCTATTATGTAAAATTTCACAGGCCCAATTCCAAGTGTACCCTCTCTTGCGTTTGCTAGAGAGAAGGGCGAATGATGAATGCCTTCAGGAAAAAAATAAGATATGGTCAAATGAAAGTATTAAAAGGTTGGTATACAGTAGATGTAAGAAGAGCTGCTTTTAATCGTTGACCAGCAGGTGAATTGTTTTTGTGGGGTTAGATCTAATTCTGTTCCTGCTGCTCCATGTCTTTCTTTGGCCTCTTCTGATGTTCTCCGCAGTACTTCTATCTCTTGGAAGCTTTACACAGATGCTTCCTGGTTATCGGATTCTTTAGTTGGAGGTGCAGGATGGTGCTTGGTTGATCCTTTTGGGACAGTTACTGCTTCTGGGCAGCAGTGGTTGATGTATGTTTCTTCTGCAATTATGGCTGAGGCTCAAACTCTTTTATGGGCAATGGAGGAAACTTGTCCTTGGGTTAATGGAGCGTTATCTATTTTCTCAGATGCATTAAGTCTTGTTAATTTGGTCAATGATCAAGGAGTTATGGACAGTCAAATTCAACCGTTATTTCTTTATATTCAGCATTGTATTTCTTGGTTTTCGTCTGTTCTTGTTAATTTTATTGCTAGAAATAGAAACTGTTTGGCTCATCGCCTAGCGAATTTGGGTCTTAGGATTTCTTTCCCTGTAGTTTCTTATAGGCCTTTTCCTTTTGATGTTGCTGCTATTGTGGATGGCCTGTAGTTGTTCTGGCTTGTTAGCTTGAACTCGGTTCTGTTTTCTGATGTTTATCAATACAATCCCTATATTTTGACAAAAAAGAAAAAAAGAAAAACGATAGAATATATTAAGAAAATTAGATAGAACATAACCACATTTTCATTTGAAAATTTTAAAAAATACATAATCACTCTATCATTGGTGATATCATCGAATATATATATATATATAGCGCTCATTTCATTATAAGTATGCTATAAACTTATCATTATTCAACTGCCGGGTGACGTTGCCCAATGACAAAAGAGTGTACAGATTGTAATGGCGCGCGGGATCAGGGAAACACCCTGATCCCCCGACGGCGTGACAGGAAAAATAATGTCAGAGGAGGCATTTGTGAAGCAGCAAAGGCTGACCAAAGGGACCTACGTGATGAACTGCGAAGTGCCAGAAAAACCTCCGAAATCAACACCGTCGCTGTCGCATGAGGAGTTAGAGGAAATCTTCCTCGAAGGGGAGGCAGAACGGAGACCCGTTTTCCTGGCGAAGGGCATGTCTGTAGATCAAAGAGATATCCTACTAACCCTACTTAGGGAATTCCAGGCATTTTTGTGTGGTCATACACAGAGATGCCGGGGTAGGATCCCACCTGGTGACCCAAAGTAGAGTTGCAAATAAAGTATGAGATTATTAAGTTTACGGAGGCCAAGTTCATAAGGTCGATAGAGCACCCCACCTGGCTGGCCAACATTGTACTGGTGAAGAAAAAGAACAGTCATATACGGTGCTGTGTTGACTTCAGAGACTTGAACAGGGCATGCCTGAAAGACAACTTTCCGCTGCCCAATGTGAACGGCTTAGTAGACGCCACAGCGGAACATGAGATTTTCTCATTCATGGATGGGTTCAGTGGGTACAATTAGATCAGGATGGTTGCGGGAGACGCCGAGAAGACTGCTTTTAGGACTCCTTTCAGAAACCTTTACTATGTCGTGATTATTGGCTCAGGAGCAGGAATGGATAGAGTTGCCAATTTACTACTTGAGTAAGGTTTTGCGCGATGCTGAGTTGAGATACACGCCCCAAGAAAAGCATTGTTTAGCACTTGTCTTCGTCACTCAGAAGCTGTGCACTACCTACTCGGTAATAAAATTCATCTGATGACCAGGTCCAACCCAGTTCATTTTCTTTTATTGAGACCAATCCTGAATGGGAGGCTCACTAGGTGGACGATGTTGTTGAGTAAATTTGATATCACGGCAATGATGTCGAAGGCGCATAAGAGCCAAGCTCTTGCAGTCCTGTTAGCACAATTCATGAATGGAGAGTCTAAACCTTTGGATGAAACCATCCCAGGGGAGTTCTACAAGGTAAACCTTGCTGAAGAGGCAGTGTGGGGGTTGACCTTCAATGGATCGTCAATGCATAAAAAAGGTGGAGCAGGCTCGGACTAGAAGACCTTATGGGCAACATGTTTCCAATGGCATACAAGTTGGCATTCCCTTGCACGAATAACGAAGCTAAATACGAGGCACTGGTGCTTGGCCTAAAGTACGCAAAGGAAAAAGGGGCAACGTCACTCAAGGTGAAGGGAGATACAAATTTGATAATTAACCAGGTTAATGGAGAGTTTGTCGTCAAGGAACCCACCCTCGCACAGTACAGGCACGAAGTTCAAAGGCTGACTGACACATTCAAGAAGTTAGTCTTTAAACACACGCCCCGATCCTAGAATCATCATGGAGATGCCTCCAAACTTCCAGTCTCAGACCCTGTCTCCATTATTGAAGTGGTTGTCCAGACTAGCTCTGTTGTTTCTGAAAGCCTCGAGCGGGATGCGCATCAATATTGGAAAGATAATATTCGAAGGCGGCTTAATGAATGGAGCATAATGGTTGACCGCGACTTAAAAAATTTTGTGCAGTTGAAGGGAGTATTATTCTATCTGGGAATAGATGAGGTCCTTGCAAGGTGCATAAGTGTTGAGGAAGGCAGAAGGCGACTCCAACGCCTTTTTGAAGACGTTTTCTCCATGGAGGGGCCACTGTTACATAGACGCTTACAAAGGATGGGGTACTATTGGCCGAACATGAATGAAAAGGGCCTTACACTCCAAAAAGACTGTCCGAAATGCCAACTCCTACCAGACCTGAAAGAAGTGAACGTCATAGAAGTTGTTACCGATTGGAGACATCTCTACGTCGCCTGCCTGGCAGATGGAGTGTTACCCACAGACACAATTAACATCAAAAGAAGAAGCTCATGCTTCTTTCTCTTAAATGGAGAATTATTACGAAGGGGGATAGATGACCGACCGCTCAAATTCCTTGGCTCGAGGAACACACACAATCATGGAAGAGATGCATAGAGGCGCCTGCAGAGAGCACCAAGGCGGAAGACGTTTGTATGAGGAATTGTTGCGAATAAGGTATTACTGGCCAACCATGGTGATTGATTCAATGGAGTTTACAAGGAAGTGTTATGCATTCCAAGTGTTAGGGAACGCCATACACGCACCTTCCGTGCCCTTGCACCCGGTGGAGGTCCCTTGGCCATTTCATACTTGGGCGATGGATTTTGTAGGCCCGATCTCACCAACATCTAAGGGGAACATATGGATTCTGACTGCTACAGATTGATTCGCCAAGTGGGTTGAGGTCGTTGCATTGAAGAAAGGGATGGGTGACCAAGTCTATAACTTCTTCAAAGAGAACATGATTTGTAGATTCAGATTGCTCAGGAGGATAATATCGGACAATGACATTGTGTTCACAAGCGAAGTGGTCTCTAAGATGTTCGAGAAGTACAACATCCGCCATGACAGATCTCCCCTACTACCCCAAAGGAAATGGGAAAGCAGAAGCGACCAACAAGATGTTGCTAAGGATCCTAAGTAGAATGGTTCACAGAGCTCACGAAAACTGGCATGAGCTATTACCCTTGGCACTCTGGGCATATAAAATGTCAAAGTGTACCCCTACTTAGGCAACACCTTTCTCATTGGTATACGAATGCGAAGCCATGATACCCACAGAGATGATGGTACCTTCCAGTAAACTATTGTCATTCGTTGGGGTGGAACATGCCACACGCCTTGGAGACTTGTAGGCCTTAGAGGAAAGAAGAGACAAGGCAAATGAAAGCATCCAGGAATACCAAGAGCGCATAGGTCAAACGTATGAAGCTATTGTGAAGCCCCAGACCTTTGTTGTGCGGGACTTAGTGCTAAAGGTGGTTGAGCATGTGATGAAAGGGATATAAGCCAAGAAATTTGAGCCCAAGTGGGAAAGACCCTACGAGATCGCCTATGTAGCCGACAGCGGGTACTGCCAACTGGCCAACCCCCAAATGCACCTAGTCATCCGAACGACTGTCAACTTCAAGTACATTAAGAAATACTATGCTTAATATTGCATTTTTTCTTTTGCTATCTTGTAATGTAGGTTATTCCTGAAATCTAATTAGGACTGTAAGACATTTAGCAAAGTTTTGTTCCTGAAACGCATGTAAGACGTTTCAGCAAAAGTAAGTAGGCCGAGGAAGAAATGTATAAACTATTCAAATATTAATACAAGTTCCATCTTTCTTCGCTCTATCAAATATGAATGTCTAGTGAGACTTTAACCGATGTTGTTATCCCCCTTAAAATGGAACTTAGCCGTTGCAAAAAAAGGGGGGAGGGGGAGGAGCAGAATAATCGCTTAACTCATTGTTGAGACTCACATGATTACAAAGGAAGAATTTGGCCATCATGTTAATTATCTCAATTATCACTTATTTAGCATAACATGGCCGCCATATACTGATTTAATTTATAAATTCTCTTAATAGATAATGATTCTGCTAAGTAACGAGTAAAACGATTTAAAACACTAAGCATTAGCAAATGCACTGTGAAATAAAATAATAACATGCTTTTGTATTAAGTTCTTACAGATGTACAAGAATACAATAAAAGGCGATACAAAAGCTATGGCTGAGGAAACATATCCGAGGCAAGTTTGCCCGAGATGATAGGGTAACGCTCTACCATGACACAATGCTTACCTATCTTGACTCTAATGTCATTTATCTCCGCCTCTACTCTAGCCATAATCGCATCACGCTCCGCTATTTGTACCTTAACAAATCTTCTACCTGGTTAATTCTTAGATGACGTCTCTGAAGCCTTCTGCATGTGTGACTGTGAGGATGAAGCCAGTCTAAGTTCAGTCCTATACGGGGAGATCATGCCAACAAGCCAACAAGAAAGCAAGAGCACGGGGATCTGCATCCTCATGAGATGAGTGATCAATGATGTAGAGGATCAGAGCCAACATGGTGAGAGATGTCTGACGGACCAAGGGCATTCCTCTCATGCTGCTAAAGCATGTACCAGAGTGTGACCGCTCTACCTGCTGCAAGTATGAGAGTAAGAGGTGGTCAACCATCATGCCATGAAACTCCTCCATTACCCCGGACAATGGCAGGGTAAAAGACTCTAGATCAAAAGAAAAATACTGGCCACTATCAGCAATTGAGGTATCTCCATCTGATCCGACCTCGACAATAGATGTTAGACCGGTACGGTCCTCTGCAGTACTGGATACGCGGAAGGCTCACCTCGCGGTATAGGTCGTGCCCCAATGAGAGGTCCAAAAATGTTAAAGTATGTGGCCCCAAGGGTGAGGTCAATCCCGATATCATCTAGATCTTCCAAGGGAGTATCAAGGCCAACTAAGCATTCACCCATGGATTCACGCCGCGGATTGGGGGATGAAAACTCAAGGATATTCACGAAGATGTCGAGGGAACCCTGTTGAAAATAAGAACAAAGTCAGAAATAACAAAGCGCAAGTCACAAAGACAATCAAGGAAGGCGTGGTTACCCTTGTGTGAGCTTCGGGGCTCGGAGGGTGTGTCTGTGAGGGTGCCGGAGAATTTAGGTCAAGGGTGACATCCACCGAAGGATTCATCGTGTTGTCCACACCCACAGTCCGGTCAATGGGCGTTGGCCTGAAAGTAGGCAAAAGAGGTACGACAAGGTCCTGAAAGAGCAAAACAAAAAGTGTAAAAAAGGGGGAAAGGAATAGCTAAGGAGAAACTACATATAAAGGCTGAAACGGGCAAATACGTTGCGTAAAAAAAATCCACCTCGTGAAATGTTGAAGAAGCATCTATAAGGGCAGGATTAGATCCCCTAGCAGTGTTCGAAGCTCAAGAGTTCACACCCATTCCTGACTCATGGACCTAAGAGATGTATGCCAAGATTGAGTGATAATGATCAAATTAGAAATAAAAGGAGCACACACACACACACATAGAGAGAGAGAGAGGTGGGGGTGTTATGGATGCATCGAAAATGCCCCCAGCTTGCTATCGCATTTCACAAGCCTCACTGACCTCTCTAGAGGAGCTACATGTTGCCTGTAAAGTACATTTATTCGCTAATATGTAACCAGAATGCAAAAAGATAGTGTAATTGCAAAAAAAAAAGGATATGTTACTTACCGAAGGTTCATCGTCAAAGCTGACGATGTTACCTCAAAATTTATGCCGAGGTGTCTCCAAGTCCCCTGGAGTAAAAGCATCGACAAGCCTCTCTACCATATCCTTTTTCCTTTTCCTCTAGGGTATAGTAGGGGCCAACTGGCTCACTCTTCCGCTAGGAGGTGGTTTCATAGACCGCAGCATTAGGTCCCCTCTGTAAATATTTTCCTCTGTTTGATCAACAGGGGGATATTGAAGGTATTGCAACCACAAGTCAGGCAAGGCATCCTAATATCTTTTCATTAACATCGTCATGTTAGGCTTACGAGTGGATTAGGGAACAGGGAAAAATGATGCAATGGTGCTATGTGTACATGCCTCTACCATCCTATTCTCAAAGGCTTCTCTGAATTGAATACATGGTCATCACCTTGATGGAATACACTGATCAAAACCAAATTGGCGAGCCACTCAGTTGCGCTGGTAACAATTGCTCAAAATTCGTTCATCCCATCCTCTCTCGTAGGCTCATTCGCTACCGGGAGTGTTGATGGTTTCAAAATAGCCAACATAGTCGCGCCAGTATTGGAGATCTGAAGGGGAGAACCACGCACGCTTAAGTCAATATGCTTCTCTAAAAAAATGGCCATAGGTCATCATTAATATGACCATTTGGACATAAGGTATAGGGTCGCGCCAAAAAGTACCCAAAGATGTCGATATCAGTAGAAAAAGTTAGACGCTTCGGAAGTTTATTACTGCACCACGCCCATGCCCGAGGCAGATCGACACAGCCAATATCAGACTGAGACCAAGAAGGGGCACACATTAGGAACTGCTCCCACTTGAACATCTATAAGAATGGCAGATCAATGTAAGAGTTGATCTTGTAACGTCCTAAATTCCTCTTGAGATCTTCGTGAAGGCGATCCAACAAGTATTATAGATTTCCCAAGAATATCGATGCTAAAGGGATACGACGACCCTTAGCAAGGCTGATGGCCATTGTGAAAACTCGCGCACTGACCATATCATCGGGTCGACCTACAAAGTGGAAAGATAAATGAAGAAATGTCACAACGGAGAAGTTTGAAACCCACCTAGTCAACGAGGCGAGTATGGTTAAATATATGTATATTTTTATAATTTTCGGTGGCAACTCGAAAGGAGGGAAAACATTTTTTCTCCTTTTACTTTGTTAACAAGCAACTGTATCTTATCCAATATCTATCAGCAATCATATTGCTATTAGATATTAACTAATGTAATTTTTTATATTTATAAATATACCCATATATTTTTAAATTTCTAAAAATTCACCTCATATATTCATAATTGCCAAAATTATAATATTTCCTAGAGTTTGAGTTGTATCGAGATTCATCAATCTAATTGATAAATTAATTTATCATTATTAATTAATTAATTTTTTATTTACTAATTATCTAATAATTATAAAATAATAAACTGATTACTTTTAATATATAAAATCATATTTAACTAATTAAGTGACATCACACATGACATATAGGTGTAGGAAATATGCCTTAGCACCAAAACACATTTTGATCTAATTAACTTCGTTTCTCTATTCCTATTCTCATGAGCTATTTCTGAGACTGAATGGACTCACATGAACAAAACTAAATATTCAAATACTCGAGGAATTTATCTCTATAAATTCCTGACCTACTTAATCCCGACATTGTGTGACTCCACTATAAGTTCGATACCGAATCAACTCTCGATTCATGCGCGCTACGTTTTCTGTTGGTGTAAATAAACCCTTTTTATTTTCACGGTGCACATAATATTTTAACACAACACCCATCGTGAATATCAATAACAAGAGTTGAATATAAAATTACTATTTTACCCATCTTGTTATTATTTCATTAACTCCTTTTATTGACTATGAATATGAAATACATAATAGTGAATTATCTTGTATAATTCATAAGTCTTAATCAATGACCCAATTCATTGAATATCTGATCATGTTAGTTTATTCACACACTGATCAATAAAACATAAAGTGATATTGTTGCTTTCGCAATCAAACCATGAATTTTCATATCTGTGAATCACGTAACTCCAACTTAATTGAATTACAATCACAACAGTCGAGGTATTGCCCGCTAATTTGAACTCACTCATTTGATATATCAAATATTACAGCTAACTAAGTCAAGCTACATACTCACCTCAAGATTAAGGTAATTATGAAAATATCCTTAAGGTGTAACAATTAGATTTAGAGCTTGGTAAACGGTTTTTTTGCTCTAAACTAATTTGTTACCGGTCTATTCAACATGTTCCTAACACGTTTAGGTTAACCGTTTGAGATCTCCACTCCCATGACCCAAGACTGGCATCCATTAGTTCAACCTAACAGTCGTAATTGCATTTGATTGCCAATTCGATCTTAAGACTCCAAATATCGTTCTGAACTTTCTCAGAAGAGTTCGTCTGGAGATGCCTCTGTCTTCATTCTTCGTTCTTTGATAAAAGTTTCAAAACTTGAATAATTTGTAAACTTTAATTTAAAATAAAACTTTCAATTTATTCATAAAAATTCAATAATATTAATGTATGAGAAATAATTCAATACAAATAAATAGTTATTACACACTATTTTATGAACATATTCCAACAATCTCCGACTTGGACTAAAGTAGGCGTGTACAATCTCTTATCCCCAAGCCCTCCAAATGATCATAAAAAACTTTAATGTTTAAAGTTTTCGTGAATGGATCTGCCAGGTTGTTGACTGTCGAAATATGCGTAGCCATAACGTTTGCACACTGAACAATTTCTCTAATCATGTGATATTTACGTTCTATGTGTTTGGATCACATATGTCTTCTAGGTTCCTTATAATTCGCTGCAGCCCCATTGTTATCACAATAAAGTGTCATGGCTTGTAAGCGTCTAGAGCAACTTTCAAAGTCTTCATGAGTTTCATAAGCCATACAACCTCCTTTGCAGCTTCACAAGCTGCCACATATTTAGCTTTCATTGTAGAATCAATAATACAAAATTGCTTGATACTTCTCCATACAACTGCTCAACCATTCAGGATGAACACCGATCCTGAAGTGGACCTCCTAAATCCTTGTCTATTTGAAAATCAGAATCAGTATACCACATCATATTCAAGCTAGTACCTGAATAAATAAGCATGTAGTTCCTTGTTCTTCCCAAATACTTAAGGATATGCTTGACGGCATTCTAATACTCGATTCCAAGATTAGATTGGAAACGACTCACCACGCCCACGACACATCAACTGTCTGGCCAGTGTAAAGCATCACATACATTAGATTTACTACAACTGAGGCATATGGAATCTTTTTCATGTATTCCTCTTCTTGAGAAGTCTTGGGAGACTGCTCCTTGGAGAGGCCGACTCTATGTATAAATGGAAGAAATCATTTCTTGGAGTTTTGCATACTGAAGTGATCCAACACCTTATCAATATAAGATGCATCAGATGATTTTCCGACATCATTTCTAATGAGTAGAATATCATTTACGTACAAGACTAGGAAACCCATCTTTCCTTTGTGTATCAGCTTATACACACAGGCTCGTCTACTATTTGTTCAAAACCATAGTTTTTAACAATTTCATCGAATCTAATATTCCATGATCGCGATGCTTGCTTAAGTACATAAATGGACTTCTATAGTTCGTAAACTTTTCCCTCTTGATATTTCTCCACGAACCCGGTTGATTGAGCCATATAAATGCGCTCATCAATATTACCATTCAAAAAAACAGTCTTGACGTCCATTTGCCAGATTTCATAATCAAGGGAAACATCAATGGATAAAAGGATTCGGATGGATTTAAGCATGGCCATTTGCGAGAAGGTATCCTCATAGTCTATACCTTTCTTTTGGGTGTAGCCCTTAACTACTAGCCTAGATTTGAAGGTGTCTACATTCCCATCCAGACCTATTTTCTTCTTATAGATTAAGGAGGATCTACAAACTTTCAGACTCAGTACAAGCTTCCAGAATCTACAAGCTTGCCATAAGTTTGCTTCAGGACCTGCTTCTCTGAGCAGGAGACAGGTTCATCAAGCTCCTCATCTGAGACAACTGTCAAAGCTTCTCCATAGGACATATACCCCTCACCTTGTCTCACAATTCTTCCACTACGTCGATGCTCCATAAGCTCTGACTCTTGTCGTGATTCTTTCACTATTGAATCAAAAATAATTTCTAACTGGGAGTTTGTGTCCTTCCACTAAAATTTAAAATTTAATTAAAACCCTTTAATTATTGAAAACTATCTTTGAATTTAAAATTTAATTTTAAATTTGAATTCAAAATTGAAAAGATAAAGATAAAATAGATAATTATCTTTCAATTCAAAATTATCTTTTATCCGTTTAAATTTCAATTTCAAAATTCAAAATTTAAACGATAAAAAAAATAGGATAAGAGTTATCGCGAAATATCACAAGGTTTTCTAAACCCTAATTGTTATCACATAGGGTTTCACAAACTCTAGTCACCATGTAGGGCGCGAGAGCGAACAACGGTCGTGATGGCGCCGGAACAGCACCGCTGGCGCCTGGAATAGTAATTCTGGACGTGAACTGTAATTTCGACGTGAACAATAATCCCGCATGAACCGTTCGCTTCCAACGAATTCTCGGTGGCTGTCTGCCGACTTCTCAGCGGCGGTTTCGAGCGATTTTCGGTGTCGGTTTCAAGGCAACAATGATTTTACATCAAATTTATAAAATTACAACTTTTATAACAAAATAAAAACGTCTAGAGGCAATAGTTAGGGATCCAATCACATAACTCATGATACGTTGTCCACGGTACATTCAAAATCATATGCAAATATCTACAAAATTCACGATACGTTCGTTTTGAATCTCAATATGCATAATCAAGAACCTGGCTCTAATATCAATTGTTGGGATCAGTTAATTTTAAAATTAATTAAAAACAAGTTTGAACCGTGAACGGTTCATGGGCAGAATATAAAAAAATAGATAACTTAAACAAAAAAATGTGTGATCATGCATGTACGATATTAAATGAGAAGATAATGTTAGTAATAATTTTTTCACATATACTTTGTATTGGAGAATGTCTGAACTGACGGAATTCCTTCGAGCGTTCTTCGTGTTCTTCAAGTTTCGGGATCAGAATCACGCACACGAGCTCTAAGAATGAGTTGTGAATTTCGTCCACTAACAACCACCCATTAATTTTAGAAATATATCTCATGAGAATTTTATGTCAGAATTTTAGTGTGGGTTCTCAAAATGATTAAAGAAGAAAAATAAAAAAATTTCTCCTTCAATATAATTTTTGACAGTAACTCGGAGAGAGGGGAAAACATTTTTTTTCCTTTTACTTTGTTAACAAGCAACTGTATCTTATACAAGATCTATCCGCAATGAGATTGCTATTAGATATTGACAAAATGCAATTTTTGATATTTTTAAATATAGTCATATATTTTTAAATTTCTGAAAATTCACCCCATATTTTCGTAATTCCAAAAAAATACAATATATTCCTAGAGTTTGAGTTATATCGAGATTCATCAATCCAATTGATAAATTAATTTATCATTATCAATTAATTAATTAATTAATTTTTATATACTAATTATCTAATAATTAAAAAATAATAACTAATTAATTTCAATATATATAAAGGAAAATAGCGGGAAAGGACAGGTTTCGGGGGTGGAGTTACAAAAACGCCCAAATTTGTTTTTATTTGCAAAAATGGCCGAATATGATCGTGGTAAATAATTTATCTACCAAAATTAAACAGTACTAATAAAATTATTTATCATATTTTGGCCATTTTTACAATAAAAAATTTTCTGGATATTTTTGCAACTTGAGATAGGAAATGGGCAATTTTTACAGTTCTCCCTATATATAATCACACTTAACTAATTAAGTGATATCACCCATCACATATAGGTGTATCAAATATGCCTTGGCACCAAAAACACATTTTGATCCAATTTACTTCGTTTCTCTATTTTTATTCTCATTAGCTATTTCTAAGATTGAATAGACCCAAATGAATAAAACTAAGGATTCAAATACTCGATGAATTTATCACCATAAATTCCTGACCTATTTAATCCTGACATCGTATGACTCCACTATAAATTTGATGCCGAATCAAATCTCGATTCATGCGCGCTACATTTTCTGTTGGTGTAAATAAACTCTTTTTTATTTTTATGGTCTACAAAATATTTTAACATAATACTCATCGTGAATATCAGTAACACGAGTTGAATATAAAATTATCATTTTACCCATCTTGTCATTATTTCATTAACTCTTTTATTGACTGTGAATAAAAAAATATAATAATGAATTATCTCGTATAATTCACAAGTCTTAATCAACGACCCAATTCATTGAATACCTGATCAGGTTAATTTATTCACACACTCATCAATAAAATATATAGGTGATATTATTGCTTTCGTAATCAAACCACGAATATCTGTGAATCACGTAACTCCAACTTAATTGAATTACAATCCCAACAGTCGAGATATTGCCCGCCAATTTGAACTCACACATTTGACATATCAAATATTGCAACTATCTAAGTCAAGTTACATATTCACCTCAGGATTAGCGTAATTATAAAAATACCCTTAAGGTATAACAATTAAATTTAGCGCTTGGTAAACAGTTTTGAGCTCTAAACTAATTTGTTACCAGTCGAATCAACATGTTTATAACATGTCTAAGTTAACCGTTTGAGTCTCCACTCTCATGTCCCGTGACTGACATCCATTGGTTCAACCTAATAATCAAAATAGTATTCGATTGCCCAGTTGATTCTATGACTGCGAATATAATTCTGAACTTTTTCAGAAGAGTTCGTCTGGAGACGCCTCTATCTTCACTTTTCGTTCGTTGATGAAAATTTCAGGACTAGAGTAATTTATAAAAATACTTTAATTTAAAATTAAACTTTCAATTTATTTATAATAATTCAATAATACTAATGTTTGAGAAATAACTAAATACAAATAAATAGTTATTATACGCTACTTTACGGACATATTCCGACAGCTGACAAGACAAGGAAGCTAACCTGGCAATTGAGAGCTTAGGTGGCATAAGTGAGCTTTAAATATAACAACCCCCTCAAGCGAAAAGGTTGCAAGGCCATGCTGAGCTTGGAAGCTAGAGGATCGAAGAGAGTCGGGGACAGAGGTTTGGTTAGGATGTCAGCTAACTGTGATTGTGAGGGAACATATCGTGCTTCAATGGCTTTAAATAGTATGTGATGTCGAATGAAGTGCACATCTAACTCCACGTGCTTTCTCCTAGCGTGGAAAAACAGGCTGGCGACAATGGATAGGGCACTTTGATTATCACACCATATAATAGGTGTGTTAGGAAGAGGAGTTTTCAGTGACTCCATTAGCTATATAAGATTTCTTTACTAAGTTGTCTATGATTAAGTTATTAAGTTGTGTTCATTGCTTTAACTTTAAAAGAGTCGGTTGTCTAGTTTAAGTGCGTTGCCCATAATAATGGTTCTATCTATACAACTACATNTTAAGAATTTAATACAATAATTTAATATTTCAAGGAGAGTACATTTCCTAAAGCCTATATATATATATATATATATATATATATATTGGCTCTGAAGTCTTTACTAAGTCAAGCATATAAAAGTGCCAACATTATATACATGTTTACCTTAGTTGCATTCTTGGAACTTTGAATGAGTAATGACGCATGATTAGTGGTCTTTACTGATTGAAAAAAATGGTTAGACTGACAAATCTTGTATCATATCTTGTTGGGATTTATATCAAGGGTTTTTGCTTCAATTTTGAAGTATCAACTTGAGACTACCAACCTGTCAACACCTTGCTGCTAGGGAGACTAATATTTAAATAGGTACTGCGATACTAGAATTAACTTGGTTGTATTTTTATAAATTGTATGCTGTGATTTTATCTTTCATCTCTTTGTAAAAGTGATTGGGCAGAACAATTACAGCAACGATGAACTTGTAAAAGAATACTTTGGTTATCCTTTAAAGAGGATTTTCATGTTAAATACTTTTTGTTGGAATTAATTATAGATCATGTTTAATATAAAATGAAATCCACATATGTTTTTATCAAGTTTTAAGCTATGATGGAGTTAAATTGGGGCATTGTGTTCACTCTGTTAATCTCTTTTATTTATATGCGTTCATTGTTGTGAATGTTAGTTGATTTTGAAAGCTTAGATGTTTGTCGTTGGAATGTTTTTCCTCTGTTCCATTTGTGCTTTGATGTCTTAGCTTTTCTGTTGGTAATATCAAATATTTTCTTAATTTAGCTTAAGAATACCATATAAACTACCTACTTATCTACCAACAGAGATGAGTTTAGTCATGGCAATGAAGACAATGAGTTTGTTTTTCTAGTTCATTGTTTTAACAATTTGTTTCAACTGATGCTCGCTACTTTCGGTTACATAGTTTGCCTGTAATTGACTTTTCTCGTATTGCTAATACTCCTATTCTCCTTCATGACCAAAATGAGGTAAGAATCTAATTCTATATACTATTTACCATTCAAATTGTTTGACTTGGGTATTTATATATTTACTAGTATAATTAAACGTCATTGGAAAGTTCTTTTCAGATCTTTATCATGTTTATGAAAAATATGTATATGCAACCATACAAAAATAAGGAGATTGTTTATGAAATTAGCGAGATGGTTGATATTGTCTATATCATTCTAGGGCATTTGTAAATTTGAATATTACTGACATATATGATACAGTACCTGTTTTCTCTCTTATGATCTAATGATGGCCATAAATTGTTTCGGCATTGTCTTTTCTCTTCCATATATAATTCAAATTTCCAAAGTGCCTAAGTCTTTTCATCTGCACATAAGTTTTTTGGGTTATTTTGGGTCTTTCCCTGATAATTAATTTTAATAATATGTAATTTGTTCGTTGTTGACAGATCTTCAATTTTCCTACGTTATTTGTTGCCTCTCTTATAATGACTTGTTCATCGTCATTATAATTAGTTTTCTACAACATGTGTTCGGAAGGTTGGGTGTTGTTGACATGAGATGGACTTTATGGGGGTTGATTCACTTCATGTCTTGGCTGGTGACTGTTCGAAGTGAGCTAGAGTCCTGAACTTTGTTCAATTTGGTGTTGTCCGTGTGTTTACTTTTATGATTTGTGAGACTTATAGTAAAACAAGGAGGGAACCATATTATGCATTTTTATATTAGAAGTCGGAATAGCATTTTTAGATTAGACGTCGGAATAGCATTTTTATATTTCTATGTTCTCATGGAGAGGCTTCATAAGTTTTTTTTACTATGACTTCGCCTCACTCCTGTTGTGTTAAGTAGTGGCGATTGAAATTCATGTTTCATAGATGAGCGTTGAGTGTTGAATTGTTTTTATACGTTAAGTTTATTAATCATTAATTTTTGTGTGTTATTAATCATTAGTAATTATTTTACTCAATTTATTTCCCTTTAGTCATATTGTATTGAATAGTACATTTTCCACACTTTTTTCAAGATTCAGTTTGTATTCCCTATTTTTTTGGATTTAAAAATCTGCAGTTACATTTAAAATAAAGTCAATAAAAGCAAGCAAGTCACATGTGAGGATCAATTAAAAGGTTAGTCTTGTACGTAGACTTTTATTTACCCTATCCTCCCGCTCTCCTTTCTTGTACATGTGGGAATGCAAATTCTATTAATATAATTTCTTTTATTTTGGCTTATGCTGAGAACAAGTAGTACATTTTTTTCTGTGAGGCATAATATCTTGGACTTAAATATGTAATCGGGAAAAAGAAGAACGGAAAATTACTGTCGTCACTGATCTCAATCAAAACTTTTTTTATGTATTAGGGACCAGAAATAGCAATGTTTATGTGAGGTTTCCCAGAGGTCCAATGGTCTTATTTCTTGCAGAAGTCCAATAATCAAAAGAATCTCAACAGAAGCAAGCAATTCACAATGTGCTCCTACAGCCAAAGACATAACAGTTCATGAAGCTTCACTACCTGAAAGACGACCAGTTTCCCCTCCTCCTATGGCCAATGATCCTAGATCTATGCTACTTAAACGATGTGGTTGTAAGATTTATTTAAATGTAAACTGATACTAGTTTTTATTTTTTTCCTTAGGATATATAACTTTTGTTTGCTCTATGAAAAAAATCAATATGTAATTGTCATTTTAAGATATGATTTCTAGTAGAATAATATGTAATGAGTAATTAAATAAAACGATGTGATTTGTTATTTTATGATATTGTGAGGAAGCTAATTATTTTTATATTTTTACAATTGCAAGAATAAGTACCAAAAAATATTATCGCATTAGCGAAACGTTATGGAAAATGTAACATGTTTCATAAAATTTTATAGCGCGAAAAGAATGCTATCGAATGACTTTTAAGCTTTCAAAAAATGCTATCAAAGAGATAAAAAATGCTATAATAAACTTATCACATCATTTAAAAAATGCAATGGTAGGAATACCATAGCATTTAAAAAACGCTATGGTAGGGTTACCATAGAGTTTTTTATAGCGTTTAAAAAACGCTATCGTAGGTTTCGACTTTTAATAACGTTAATTAATATCACGTTTTAGTGATATTATTCCAAATTTTGGCCGCTATCGTAGCATTTTTCTCTTGTAGTGGCATGATCGTACTCAAAGCCAAGGCCACTAAGTATATAGATGAGTAAGTCATCATCGGTAATGATTCAGTCAGTAGAAGACAGGCTATCAACTACACCTCGCATCTTAAGAATGTAATCATTAATAGAGAGGGCGCCTTTTTTATAGTTTGAAGTTGATATCATAATTGCAGGGTTCGAGCCTTAGATTGGGAGTTGAATATTTGTTCTAAGATTCTCCAGACTTTGTGGCACTACTACAATTAACCACGTGACCAAAAATTGCTTTTATAATGGAAGCAAGGTGCCAACTGAGTAAGTGTTGGTCAATACGTTGTCGGTTGATTTAGGTTTTAAAATGAAAAGGGACTCAATTTTTGGCAACTAAATTGGATTGTTCAGAGGAGAAACAAAAGAATTGGGGATAAACTCATTTGGAATTTGATTAGTGCCAAGAAAAAATGGTTCGAGATCATAAGCTCGAACAATAGACATGATTTGAGACCTCCGGAATGTATAATTGTTGCGGCCAGGGCAAATGGAAATGGTGACCATATTAGTTGGCAGCATCATGGGGATGGAAGGGACATGATTTGAGAGAAAATGGAGGGAAATGGGTGGGACAAAAAGAGGAACGATAAGATGAGTTATTACGTTGCTTGCTTGTTGAGCTGTTGGAGCTTCATCATTGACAACATTGGGCGTTTCTGAAGACGATAATACTATGTTTTCAGAGTTAAAAACATAGGCCATTATGAGGATACATGTTGTGCTTTGATACCAAGTTGAGTAATGGAAAATATGAAGAAATCGAATAAGGTTTTCTGTACTGCTCTATTGAAGATTAAAAACTAGCCTTAGGCTTATTACAATGATTAATATATATACAAAACAAATAAGAAAGAAGTTTTTCTACAAATAAAAAAATAACAGAAGAAATAAAATCTATTTGAGCAACCATTTGCTCAATCATTTGCTTCATATGCATGCAAGTGGTTACGTAGAGAGAGAAAGAGAGAGAAGAATTTGGACTGTGAATTCATATTGTTGTTGATCTCTGTAATCAAGAGCTGCATTGTGTAGATGCAAGGGTGTCACGTGAGTGATGTGCAGGAGTGGTCTAGTCATAGCCCGTGACCAGAACAACGCCTGAGAACGTCGGGGAGGACGCCGAGACGTGAAGGGAAAGCACTTTAGATACTCAAAGGTGGTGAAAAATGCTTGCTCTCTCTAGAAGTGAGAGTTTCTCACTCTAGAAATTGGAGCTTCTCTATCTAAATGTCCAATCATCCTCTCAAATGAAGGAGAAATCCTCTTTTTATAGGTGAACAAAAAAAGGGGGACCATTGCAACTAATCATTTGATTAGTTGTATGCCCACAAATCAAATTACGCCACCTAAGCTGACTGATCATGCTTAGGTGAGTAAGAGGAGGATTACACATGAGTCAATCGGGTGGTGCCACGTGACTCTTTGTGTAATGACCATGATCTAGGAAGAACACCCCTGGCCGATGAGGCGCGATGACGGTGTTCACCCAGTGCCTCCTCTACAAAGGTTCTCTCAAACCAAACCCCTCCCCAAGGTGGGATGGTAGCACACCCTCAATGTCTAGAGTGGTTGTACCGAGGAGGTATGTCCCTCGTCTAGTACAACGTAGCCAAACCTCTAATCCTACCAGTCCATAGCCTCCTTAACTTTCCCAGGCAACCATAAGTTCACCCAAGTCTTTGTCACTTGACTTGGTTAGTTTGTGATGTGATGACTCTTTGTGATAATGTAGCAGTGTGTCTACAATTTGCATTACGGAGGGTGATCAATGCACCTTTATGGTACACCCATGAGGGTGACATTAATTGTGCTACCGTAGGGGTGACACCCCATGGTGCTGCCATGGGGACGACCACCGTGAGTACCTCAGTGACGGCACCTCAAGAGGTGCACCTCAGTGGCGCACCTCAGTGGCGGCACCTCAAGAGGTGCATCTCAGTGGCGACACTCCATGGGTGCACCTCAGCGGTGACACTCTATGGTACGTCCTTGGTGGAGACACTCCCGATACGCCGTAAGAGATGTACTTTACGAATAGTCAACGTTGAAGTCGTCAAACCTTATGTACACCTTGTGTGATGAATTGGTTAAGAAATTATCCTTGACTGCTAATCACTCTCTGATGTCGTGGCTGAGCATGAGTGTGCTGACAAGGCAAAGAAGCTGACTTGGCAAGAGTATTTTGAGAGCTTAGTTGGCATAAGTGAGATTTGAGTTCAGCACATTGTATCTCAATCAAGCAAATTCGCTAGATTTGAAAGAATTATAGATGGATTATAATATTTAACTAACAGATTTGGCTATCTATTTCTTCTCATTCTTCTAATTACTCAACCTTGTAATTTTGACAAGTTTTTTTATACAAATTGGACAAATTTGATAATCAAACAAATTGAAGGAGGCAACGTTCCAATTTATTTGAAAATGCATTTTTGTGAAATTTTAAAAAATATTTTTTTTTTCACGGGGATGTATTATTGTAGTCAGTTAAATAAATTTACGGAAATCCTAGTAGATAATCTCATTCTACAGTTGTAAGTTATTATATGACCCAAAATAAATCATAGTAGTTAACTGACCATTTTTAATTAGTGTGATAAGTAATATTTTATGAATTGTCTAAAACACCCTTACCCATCGTTTTGGGATGCTTTTTTTTTTAATTCTAATTTTAAATATAGTAGTTTTTTAAACCTCCATGATTAAGGGGGTGGTATAGAAGATAATTTTAGTTTAGAATCAATTAATGTATTTTTGAAATTAATTGTTTGATTCTTTTATTGGTTGATATTATTTGCTATCATCTCATTCCTTTAGTTTATGTCCCCTTGTTATAATTTACAGTAAAAAAAATTCAGTCATGGAAAATATTTCTTTTAGAATCATGTGATCAAGATTTTTTTAATAAAATTTACTTTAATCTCGTAACTTTATAGGTAATAGTTGAAATTTGTATTTTTGAAAACAGTTTTTGATATTTTTTTATATGTAATTTAATTAATTTCTCAATTAAAAAGGTCATCCTGTATTCTATAGGGTTATATTTGGGCCAGAGATATGGAGATCCTATATTTGTGGAGAAGATGATTGAATTCTATAGAGTTATTTTTGAAAACTACAAATATCCTAAAACAGTGTATTTAGTTAATGACCTATTTTACTTTGTATCTTAATAATAGTAATTTATTTACTTACACTATAAAGAGTAAAAGTAAGGAAAATAGCATGAAAAGATAGATTTTGGGGTGGACTTGCAAAAATGACTGAAAATGTTTTTATTTATAAAAATGGCCGAGATATGATCATAGTAAATATAATATTTACCAAAATTATACATAAGTAAATAACTTATTTACCATGTTTAGGCCATTTTGTGCAAAAAATTTCTGGACATTTTTGTAACTTGAACTAGGAGATGGGTCATTTTTACAGTTCTCCCAAAAAATTAGTCTATCCACGCCATTTCACGATTGGGCCAAATATACACGGTACTCTGGAAAACTAAAAATGACTGGAAAATATAGACTTTAAGCATTGAGTTAAGTAAGTGGTCACTATTTTTTTTTTGGTAAAAATGATCGAGTTTTTATAATTCACGTAAGAAACTACCATCAGTTCCGTGTGAGCTTTTAGTTTATTCTATCAACCAAGCCTTTTCCCAGCTACTTTTGCCAATTTTAAGTTGTTCAGTAATTTTCTCAGCTATATATATATATATATATTATAATAATCATTTAGTTTCTATTTGTTTTAGTATGAAACAATCTTTTGGCACCATAGAAATTTCATGGAGAGGGAATAAACAAAAGAAAAAAAAATAGCTAAAAGAAATTGAGCAAAAGGGACATATGAAGCAAAGGATAATAATTAAGAAGTAAACGGGGAGAACAGGGAGGGGTGCATAGTGAGGTCTCATTCTCTTCACATTAATTAACCTTTTGTCATTTTTGTGTGTCAGCTTGAGCCAAGCTGCATCTAAAGCAACATACCACTGAATATTCAAAGTGGGCCCTTTCCCAAATTCTATTTCATTTTATCACATAACAATGATCGTAAACATTCATCATCATGATCATCTTTATCAACTGCACCAATTAAAAGAAAACACGATAGTTGATGAAGTCGATGAAGTCAATAACAGTGATACATATTGTGACATGTCAAGATTTGAATATTGTCGTTTTCAAAGTATGATGTAGAAAAAAATAAAAGGAATATAATATGGACGTAAGTGTGTTTGTGTGTGTATATATATAGTACCATAAGAGCTAGCTGTTTTGCATGGGGGATAATGAAGCATGTCATGCATGCAAAAACATCAGAAAATTGATCAGGAAATTTTGCATGCCATGTCATGCCAACTCATACTTAGATACTCTCCTGCGTTGATCCTTACGCATCACATGCACTTTCGTTTTATTCTTCATTAATTTGCAATGTTAGGTTTCATGATCAGCTTATGGAAAAAGCGAAAACATTTCGAGACACTGTTATTTTCTTAAGTAAGATTTTGTGAAAACGTGTTTTATAGCAATATTTAAGAAGTAATTTAGAATATATAATATGAAAATTGTTTAAAACCAATTTTTGCAGAATTAGTTAAAATTATAATACACAATGGTAAACTTAATTTTGTAAAATTAGAACCAACATTCGGTGAAATTAGACAATTGTTTTCTTTAGTAGAAATTCAAGTAGAAACTACGAATTACATTCTTTCTCAAATAAAAGTAGGGAAAACAGATGTGTTGTTGAATGATTTATTCAGATTCTCATATAAAAAATTTAAGGGCTAAATATGAAAATAATCCATTTTAAATTTTTTAGGAAAATCATTGAATATATAAGAGATGAAAAATGGCTGGAAATATAAAGGATTGAAAAAATTACCAAAGCGGGACACAAAACCCGCTGTCTAATCAATTATTTATATATTGTATAAATATTTATGTACTTTGTGTATAAATTTATGTAACTTACATACAATTTTATATACTCTACGTCAAGTTTTTTTTACTATCTTGATGTGAGGTGCGTCTCTTCCTTTTAAGTCTCCCTCCACGTCTTCATTAACGTATGGTTCTCCTCCACGCCTTCCATTGTATACGGTTTTGCAAACATTTTTTTTTTCAGTTAATTGCTGAAATATATAAATTTACGAAATAATCAAACATCATTTGAAAATATATTTTGGGTTTCAAATAGTTCTCAACTCATAAGTTAATTTTTAGTGTGAGTTGGACATAAAACTTTAATATGGTATGAGTCAGACATAAGATTTTAATATGATACTAGAGACAATTCAAAAAAAATAATACAAGAAAACCGGTCCATTTAACTGAGTATTAAAGAAACAATTCTACATGGACAAAGAATATATCTACACTTACTCTGGTATGAGTTAAGTCATAGAATTTAAACTAAATAAGAAACAAGTGATACATTGTAACTTCTGAAATTTATTTTCCATTACAATTAGCACAACGGGGAGTAAGAAAGAGACAGAGGAGGGCGCGAGTGGGAAAGAGCTAGGCAAGGATGACATCAGGTGTGCATGCAAAGAGGCATGAAATTGAATCTATCAGCGAGAGAGAGATATTTGAGATAGAGGTGGTTAAATACAACAATAAAAACGATGCAAATCAACCTCTGAGGTACTGGAAACTGTGTCAGTAATGAAAGACAGAGAGAGAGATAGAGAAGTGACGCAATTCAAACGTAACGCGTGCTTGGAAGCGTGTGTTGGGGTTTTCGAATTCAATGCCACTTTTGCCATTCTCTTATCTCTTCCCTTGGACTTTTCTCCGCTTGTCTTATGGCGGCAGAGAGAGAGACTGTGAGGGATATCAGTTAAAATTCTACACTGATACAGAAAAAGACACTTGAATTTTTAAAAATTGTCAAATATAAATAAAATATTATATTCTTAACCTCTATTTTGGAAACCAGGAAGATGAGTTTTCGTCGATACATAGTAAAAAATGCGAGGAAAAGAGAGGATTGGCAACGGCAGATGGAGAGAGAGGGGAGTATGTCAAATCGGGATTTCTGAGAGCTTCTTCGTACATTACGTATCTCTGTGGTTGGGAAGAGAGGTCAGAGCTCCATCATTGTCTCAATAATCAACTTCCCTTTCCCTCATTTTATATTTTGTATTTTCCTTCTTATTCTTTTCTTTTTTCTTCCAAAATTATATATACACACACCTAGTCCATAACCAATTTTGTATTTGTGTTGGGTGGTCTTGAATTCTATCAAGTTAAACTTTAATTTGATAGATGAAACTTTCTCTCACTTATAAATTGGTTGTTAATTATTTTCATAATTGATGTAAGATAATCTAAACAATCTCCCTCATCACATATTGGGTCTTAAATCGGATAACCATCGATTTGTTTCAACCAAATCACCATACATCAATGAGTCGGGAAGTCAATAACTCACTTCACTCAGATTCAAGACATATCAGGTTACTGAGTTGGAGAACTCACTTCACCTGGATTCGGTTGAAGATTTGCTGGTTAAACTGGAACTGACTTTGATATCAGTGTTGAGTGTGTTGGATCTTCTTAACCTAAAAAACTAGCTTGAGATGTGAGAATTTTTCTCACACTTATAAACTGACTGTCAATCATTTCCACAACCGATATGAAATAAACCCAACATATATATATATACGCACATGAACTGTGTTATTTAATTCGGACAAAACAACAGTGGTGAATTTATCAAATTTGGGTCCTCTCCTCTTCAATCTAATACGAGAACTTATATTGTATTAAATCTATTCGTAAAAAAACGAACAAACAAAATGCTTTTATGTCTAGCCAACTGAACTCAGCGGTATATGAGATGAACATCACCTCTTGTTTAGTCCAGAGAAAAGATTTGTTTCCAAATGTATCCTCCCTCTCGTCTATCTTCCATATATTATCTTTAATAACCCGATTTCCTTTTTTTTTTCTATTCAAGGATTTAGAGTTCATTTAGGACTCGCATTAGTTTTCTAACTCAATTTCCTCTCATTTGCTTTAAACCTACAGCTGTTTGTTAATCAGTTTTGTCTGCATAATAACCGTACATTTTTTATGCTGATTTCTTTTGTCATTTAATGCAAGATTGTGGTAAAAATCTTTATCAAGGCTTGAGTAAAAATGACATTTATCCAATTACATTTACTATTTCAGGTTCTATTGATCCAATCTCTTCATTCCCAGCTTCTCTATCTTCATTTTCTGATTCTACGCAGTCTAAATCTTCTACTTGTGTAGCTTTAGTATGAGCAAAGTTTTAAATACTCTGAAAAACGACAAACTTGGTCAATTCTTTGTAAATGTGCATTTTCTTTTACTGATATAAATAATAATTGTGTTTGCATCGTCTTTCAATATGGAAAAAAGTGACTCCGTGGACTTAAATAATCTCTTAGAATTTGGTCATTCCACTATCTCTTCCTCTATGTTGATGACATCATACTCACTGACAATGACGACTCAAATTATATTGCATATTTGATTACTTAATTGTAACTTGCATTTTAAAATATAAATTTGGAAATTCTTAAATACTTACTCTGACTTTTGAAATTGCTTATTCTTCTTATGGAATTAAGGTTACACAGTCTAAGTATTGTAATAATTTGTTGCACAAGTCTAGAATGTCTGGTGCTCAGCCATGTAAAACACTTTCCAACTCTAATATTGATCTTCACGCTACCAATGCCCAACATCTCTCTAAATTGCATGTTATAGGAGTCTTGTTGGGGTTCCATAATATCTTATGTTTGCTATAGCATATATTACTTTTGGTGTCAATATGGTGTGTTGATTCATGGTTATTGTCAAACGTATTTTACATTACTTGAAGGACAATGTTCAAGCTAGGTTTGTCTTTTAAATATGGTTCTTCGAGTTTAACTTCATATTGTGATAAGGATTGGGTTGGCGCGATTCACTTGATAGACGTTCTGCCATTGCTTTTTCTTGTTTATCTTGATATGAATAATATTGTTTCTTGGTGTGCTAAGAAGCAATCCATGATTATACGTTCATCCATTGAAATTGAGTACAGCGCCTTGCTAAAGTCTCATGGCTAATACAATTGTTATATGAGTTGTATGTTTGTTATGAAAGCTTTTACTTTGTTATTACTTTAACAATAAATATAGTATTTTAAGTGAGTTTTTACTTACTAATTATAAGTTTCAGATTGTGAGCTCAAAGTAATCAAGAAATCTATGAGGAAATTTCCAGTATTTCTTTTGAGTTTGAAATAATCATTCAATGGTGGATTAAGTTCTGGCACTAGCTAGAATCAACTTAATACTACAAAAATTTTCAATTGTTGTTGGTATCCACAATGATGGGAATGTTAAATCCACAATTAATTGATGGTACTAGAATCAACTTATGATCACGTTGGTCTTACTTGGAATTGCTTCTATTAAGGAAATGATTTTATACAAAAATCTAACGAAAATTACACATGATGGGAATGTTAAACCCAAAACCAAAATTGATACATTTACAAGAAAATGAAGAAAAACACCCATCTAACCTAATTCCGATATGGTACAAAGTCTAAAGTTATTAAATTTGTTTTCCTTCTGGTTCTGGTTCTGGTTCTTAAGAAATTAATTTTGTTTAGAATCCTTCACGTTGAGAGTGATAATGTGGGAATTACAAGAGTTGTTAGTGTCCTTGAATGTCCTCCAATGGTTAGCAATGTCATTGGCAATTTTGACGGCGTCAGAAGCCGTTCCAAGCAGTCCTCTTTTGGTGAACCCAACTGTGTACAGTCCGTTATCTCCTTTCCAGCCGTTAGGGAAGGGCGTTTTTGGCATTCCATCTTTGGTGAAAAATTCAGAGTTCTGCAGGCAGAGTAAATGATATTATTTGACTTATTATCTCAAAATCAACGTTGGAACTTTAAAATATTTTTCTGTAATAAACTAGCTAAAAAGCCAATAAAAAATCAATTTAATTGTTAAAAATTATAAATTTTCAGGAAAAAAATCGAAAATATCTTTTGCAAGGTTTATTTAAAAAGAAAAACATAAGAAAATTAAACAAAGGAACTAAACAGACAAATGCTATTTTGCATGCAGAAAAGAAAAAGGATTTGTATTCTCATATGCTTACTGCACTCTGTTAGTATGTCCAAATATAGAAAGTGATGGGTGATCCATAATAAGATAAAGCTAAAGCTAAAACTAAAACTAAAAAAGCTATCCAAGAAATTAAAACAAAATATATTGAAAGAGGGAATGTAAGTTTACCTTAAGCCAAGTAGGCACATTGCTTCTGTACCCAGTAGCTAAGATTATAGAATCAAACTCCTTTTCTTGTCCATTCATAAATTTGGCTCCCTTTCTTGTTATCTCTTTCACTCCTTCCATCACCTAATTTCCCAGACATTCTCATATCATAATCTATTTCAAAAAAAGAAATTTCATTGCTTCAAAATAGGTGTTAGTACCTTTATTTTTCCAGATTTGATTTGGGAGAGTCCACCCACGTCGAGGACTGGGGTTTTCCCGGTGACGTTTTTTAGCTCAATTGGGCCTGTTTTTGGCCGCCGGAGACCCAATTTGTCCGTGTTGCCTAAAATGAAGTTGGCCATTAACAGAAGAAACTTGTCTACTAGTCTTAATGGAAGCCATTTCAGTAGTCCCATGGCTACTCCAAATGTTGAAAACCCGAACATCTCTCTGGGTAGAACATGAACCTATGTGAATAAATTCAAAACTATTCAGTGAAACCCGATATAAATCCGAATATGGGAGAGACCCGGATGAAATCGAACTAACGGGAAATAAATCGGTTATTGCTTTGGGGGAAACTTACTGTATTCCGAACGACCAGATAAGGGGTTGCATTGTGTCGACAAAGATCCAAGCTAACTTCCATGCCGGAATTCCCACACCCGATTACCAAAACTCGTTTGTTCTTGAACTCCGAGCCGGATTTATACGCACTGGTATGGACAACTGGTCCGCTAAACCTCTCGATGCCTACAATTTCAGGTACTACAGGCTCGGCATTCTCGCCGGTGGCCACAATAAGCCACCGGGAGAAGTACTCAAAATCATGGGTCCGCACCCTCCACAGACCAGAATCCGAATCGAACTCAGCAGATTGAACGGATTGGTTGAAACTGGGTCTTACCGTGAAGTGTGAAGCATATGATTCGACGTAGGAGATGAACTGGTCTTTGGAAGGGTATTTGGGGAAATTTGGAGGGAAAGGCATGAGAGGAAGCTCGCAGAATTGCTTGGGAATGTGGAGTTTGAGACGATCATAGGTTTTGTATTGCCAAAGTGAAGCTAAACAGTCACTTTTCTCTAGAACTACGGAGGGGACACCATTTTTAGAGAGGCAAGCTGAAGCAGCTAACCCAGATGGCCCTGCTCCTACAATAATAGCCCCATTAACCCACACACATTTTGTTTTACTTGCTTCTTGTTCTTTGCAAGAACCCATTTATGAAAACGCCCAGTAAATAGAAGTGGAGAAAATTTCGAAAGAATAAGAAAGAGGAGTGAAACTTTCAAAAAGAAACCTCTCTGTTTTCTCTTTTTGACTCTGTGAAAACTCTGTTTTCGTTCAAATATGATTTTCTGGGAAAATTATTGGGGACTAAATAGAAGTTGGGGAGAGAAAGTGTTATAATTAAATAAAGTGGTTTGACAGAAGAGGAAGAGTCAATGCGAAGCGAATCAGGGGGGGACTGCTCTGAAGCACTGTGGATGATTTTAAATACAGGTAGAGAAGAAAACAGGGAGTGAAAACCAGAGAGTTTTAATTAGAAGTGATAGGTAGAGAGGAAATTTGAGAGAGAGAGAGAGAGAGAGAGAGAGAGAGAGAGAGAGAGAGAGAGAGAGGTGGTGTAATGGAGGCGTGAAGGTAAAGGAAAGGATTAATTTAGTTTTGTTTGGTTTCTCAAGGCTTTGTTACCGCGCAGAGGACTTTGTTTGGGAGATATGAAGTAGGCAAATAGGCGAAGAGATGATTTATTTATACTTCTTCGGATTTATTAACTTTTTCACATTCCCGCTTTTTTTTATCAAAATAGAATGAAAATAAATTTCAAACTCATAACCTCTAAGATGTGGGTATATAAATTTAGTCAATTACGTCTAACTTAATTTATCATTTTCACTCTCTTCTTCAGTTGACTGTTTTATACGCTCTCTATAATCGACCCTAAACTTTGCTCTCTGTTTTTTTTTTCTTTTTTACCCTTACTTCCGTCGGTGGATGATCCAAAGACAATTTACACATTCAAAAGTCTGATTTAATCTGACGGCTCTTGGGAAAGCTTAAATAATGACAAAAAATGTTTTGTTGTTGATAGTATGTATGACATGTTCTGATCCGTTCAAATACAATTAGACGACCTTAAGTGATTGAATTGTCATTTGTCGACATTTCTATTCCCGACGAGGAGGACCTACTTAACGGTTGAAAAATATGCAATGTCGTCATTCGAATGGTTTTGCACGACACAATATGACATACGCGTTTGCTCTCTCAATAAATTGTTTTTAGGTTTTTTGACAAAATAATAACCGTCTTCTCACAACCTTCTCACGACATTAAAAATGTATCCAATTTTGGTTAGTATACAATCAACCAATCTATATATAATTGGTGATCACTTTCTGCAATGGACATAACACACCACTCTTTTGTAAATTTGTAGTAACTTTTGATTTTCAGAATAATTCATATTATTGTTTTTCACAATCATAAAATTAATTTTCTTCTTCGTGTTGCCTATAAATATTTGTTCGAGTAAATCCAAGATAGTTATGAAAAGGCCGTGTAATGTTTAAAAAGCATTAAAACAATAATAAAAAAAATTATGAACAAAAAAACAATGAAAAATATATATGAAGGTGAATGGGAGTGAATGTGGCAAAATGACTCCAAAACGAACGGCATGGAGGCGGTTCGTTAAACAGGGGACTCAGCAAGTGCACGTGGATTCTGAATAAAGAACGGGCGTTGATGCTGCATTGTTGGAGACAGCATTGACGAACTTCACTTGCTTTAAATAATGGCCGTCCGATCTAAATACTTTACCATTTTGCCGCCATCTCGTTTGATTTTGTTCTACTTTCTCTCTTTTTTGTCTTCGCGGAGGTCTAACCGATTAGATATATAGAAAACCTTAAATTTATGATAATTTCAAATCAGACAAAAACTTAATAATTATTGATTAAATGATTGTAAACAATCTAATCAAATATCATCTTCCCAATCATAATCTCAAGCTAACATACTATAACACTTCTTAATCATCATGCAACTATCCAACATTAACAATACCTTCTTGTTATTTATTTCATTTCATTCCAAATATAACATGATCACATTTATGAAAATAACACATAACCACACTCTTCTTATAAATTTAACCAAATCTCAATGGGTTATTTGATCTTAACTCACAAGTTTACAGTTCAATGCGTGTATGTGTGTACAAGTGTGCGTTAATACATTCTATTTATATATATGATTTAGTAAATGAAAAAAAAATACATGCGAGCCACTTAAATTCTTTGTTGTCGTAAACTCACATGTTTTTATTTTTCCAAGTAATGTATGAGTGATCAACTATACTTAATATGTAATTAAAAACGTTATTTAATGTCACATAATTAACACTTGTAGTCAAGATAAATGGAGTTGAAAACAAAAATGTTTCTAAATCATCTTTGGTGTGTGTAACTAAAACAAAATTTATATAATGTCTACATTTAACTTGTTTCAATATAAATTACATGAAGATGTTTTCTAAATTATGTTTGGTGTTTGATTTAGTGGAGTTAAAATTACATGAATACTTTCTAAATTAAAAAAAAAAATGTTTTCATTTTTCAAAACAAATGAATTAAATATAATAATTTTACTTACTACACGCTAAATAGCAAAAAGCACTTTTTGTTTACTGTTTCCAATTATATCACTTACCATATATTTTTGCTATTATAGTCCTTACACTTCAGAAATACAGTATGAAATCACTGGAAAACATTTTTTTTAATGGTTGTGAGATGGAAATAAAAATTTACTTGAAATGCTCAAAACTAACTGATTTCATGCAATAGTAGGTTTAATTGTGGAAATTTTAAAATTGGGAGATCGAATTAGTAAAAAAATTGTATATAAACACAAACTTATGTCAAGAAAATTAAGAGCTCTTCCTTAACACAAATTAATTAAACTATTTTACGCTGCATCCCAAGCAAATAGACAAAAAAATCTACATGCCATCATAGATTCCCCAATCAATGTCCTTGTTAGGTAACCACGTCTCTCTCTCAAAACAATATTATTTTTACAAAATTTACGAAAAATATATTATTTTTACAAAAGTGCAAACCAATACCAAGTACTAATGAGGAAACTAAATTCCCTGTTGACATCCTAATATGATATAAGGGCATTTCTAAAATCGTGTTGGTCTGGAAAAAAGACAGACGGTTATCACATCCCATCATGTATGTCAAGATTATGAATTTTTTAATTTTTTTAATTTTTCTATATTTTTATCTTTTTATGATATCAAATTTAGACCGCCTATTTTTAAAATAAACAGTTCAAATTTAACATAATCTTTTCATATTCGATAAAACAGTAGATAATTTAAATGTTTAATAACTAACTCAAACAATAAAAACATGTGGATATTGATTCCAACTATAAAACAACGGTATAATTAAATATATAAACTGCTAGCTCATGATGATTAATTAATAGTAAAAAAGCTAATTGTATCCAATACAAGTGTAAGGCTAGAGGGACAGAAATAAGACAATAACAGCAAAGATGAGAGAGTCAAATGGAAGAACAAGATCCCAACAAATGGAACGAATGATGATTGCTTTGGATACGGAGATCTAGGTGAGCTCTAAATTGAATCAACCTAGCATAAATGCATGTGTAAGTGGAGAGAGAAGATTTATGTTGGAAAAAGAGAGAAAATCTAGCTAGATGTCATGAAATTATCTCCATGGAATCTACATAAATACTTAGGTGGACCCACTTTTTTAGGTGTTGCGTTGTTGATATTAAATTCAAATTGAATTCTTGAACTGTAATATTAATAACTTTTTATTTTAATCCACAATCTTGGGTTTCTTTTTTTTTTATCATAATTCATGTCGAATTGCGATGTCAATGGGGGCGAGGCGGAGTGATAGTGGTTTCTACTATCTTCATCTCCAGATTTATATGTAAATCTTATTCTGGTCTCATTTGCCATCTATAGAAATACAGAAACGTTGATAGAAAATTTCTATTAGGATCAGATTATTCATTAATTTTCTATTTCTCTTTAGGTTTGATTATATAAAGAAATTCTCAGCAATCACCTGAGACGGTGATAGATGCAAAGAGGATGACAATAAATAATGGTGACGGTATAAGCATTGAACATAATTTCAGGAGAAAAATAATATATAAATAATGTATTTGACGGTTAAAATAATTACTGTAGTGAGAGATTCATAAAAATAGTGTTAAATTGGGTTGACTCATAGTTATAGTTTCAATAGGCTATAATTTTTTTAGAAAAAAAACACAAATAGAAAATAGAGTTTTATAGAGACTAGCAACTATATAAAAATTTAGAACAAAATTAGATAATAAATTTCATAATCATAAAAAACAACTAAGATTTATGGACCCATTAACCATAAATACATATATTCTTATCATATTCATTCTACTACCATTTGGTAAATTTAAAAAGAAAATTAGAAATGGCTGAATTTAAAGAATCCTTAGTTTCTTCCTCTTTCTTCTCTCCCGCGATCTCTCGCGCTCTCTCCCTTCTTCTTCTCTATCTCTTTCTTCTTTCTCGCGCTCTCACCATTCATATATGGCGTGCGCGGTGGTGCGAGATGTTGCTCATCTTATTGAGTGTGTTTGGGTCTCATTCTACTCTTTGGTTTTAGGTGTGTTTGGATCTTGTCTTTTATTTATCTTTTATTAGATTTCAGTGAGAGAGATGTGAAGAATAGAATATGAGACGATTTTGTGTTTGATTTATAAATTTTTAAGATTATAACATATGATATATAAAAATATACTATTAATGTAATACGGCATACAGTTTATTAAAAAAATTAACAATTAAAAAAAGCCGATCATTCTTGCAAATAGAATTTATTTTTGTCATTATCTACCTTATTTTTCAAAATAGACTATTCCCCTAAAGGAGCCTTAAAGAAAAAGGGGGTCTTAATTTCTAAACATATTTTACTGATTTTTCGTCACTTACACTTAACTTATGAACTTTGATTTTATATGCCAAAGAAGATAGAAACCATATAAAAATACTTGTCTAATTAAATTTTGTGATTTGGCGAATCTTGTTTTATCATGGAAATGTTGAAGAGTTGGAGAAGTTTTCCGTTCACCACAAATACTTGGTTATAACCTTCCAAATTATGTTTAAATCGAGAGAGACCGTTATAGAAATATTTAATGAATATAATTATATGATAAGAGAAAGTATAGATAATTATATATTTATATTAAAAAATAAAAAAAGATAAATTAGTAACTAATTAAATAACGAAACTATTTATAAAAATTCTTACATTAATTATTTTGTTTATAAAAATAGTATATTTGATTTTTTTCAAAAGTTGTAGAAAAAATTATTTTTAGAATTGAACATATGTCTAAATAGTATTGATTCTGTAAAAAATAAATGAGGCGGGATTGGACAAGTAACGATATGAAGATTATCATATTCATTTACGTCTCGTACATGCACGATGATTATCTCATATCCATTTCGTCACCTATTTATTCATTAAGGAGGATTAAGGATGATTTTGATATCCGTAAGGTACAAAATTTGTGTTAGCTATAGAGATCACATGAGGAAGAAAACAAAAATTTCATGATTAAAATGAAAACTACAAAAAATAGTTAAAAGAATAAACTACTATTTAAACATAATGCATAAAATACGTATGCATCATATGGTATCAATTATTGACGTGGATAAAAAGAGGGATGCATTTAATTGAGCCACCCTCAAGGCCGGATTCTAAAACCTATTCAGTAGATGTTATTATTAGATACATCTTTTTAAGGCAAAAGGAAAATTTTCTATTCCAACTTCCAATTATATGAGATATCTATTATAGGATTTTGAAAATCACAGAGACCACGTGTAAATATTTGAGCTTCGATATACATCTCCTCTTACTGAGAAATTCAATTTAGAAAATACATCAAAGTGATTTAAAACTACTAAAAGATATGAGTTTTTCGTTATTAACTTAAACATAAATGTAATGGGAAAACGTAAGTGATTATTAAGAATAGGGTTATGAACTAAGTTATATCTTACCATATCGTTAATAATCGTATTGCAATCCTATGATCTCAAAAAATATGATAGGATTGAAAAAACTTAAGAAGATTTATGAGAAACAAATTACAAAAATTCTAACGAGGATAAGAATTATTTAAGATAAAAGCCCACAATTTTTTTGGAATCACACCCCACCCAAATGTTCATCCGACCATAAGAAATATGACCTAAAATTAAACCAGAATTGACAGAGGTGGATACAAGAGAGGAGCAAAAAACAGTCCAGAAACAACAGCATAAATGGGAGAAAAACCGGTAGCAGCAGACATACTAAAAGGGACAAAATTAGAGGAAACAGATAATCATTAATATTAGGATCATGGAAAGGGGAATTAAAAGGGTAAGTGAGGAAAAATAAACAAGAACTATGTTAAGAGTAAGATGATGATTAACATATTTTCTTAAAAAATAAAGAGATTTATCTATTTCCAAATGAACCAACAAAAGCAACAGAAAAAAGAAATCATGACCAAACTATTAACGGGATGAGATTTGAGATCCAAAAATTTATCAAAATCATTCAATCATTAAAATTATGCTTATGATCATTAGAGATTTTCAAATGAAAAAGGAAAGATAAATCAAATAGCTTTGGCCGAGTTACAGCCAAATATAAGATGATCAATAGATTTCGCATGATCATCATAGATTGAGCAGCAGCGATCAGAAATTATATTCTTGAAGTGTAAATTACGTTTAGTAGGGAGTTAGTAAGATAAAACTCTCCACGTGAAAAATTTATATTTAAATTGATAAAACTCTCTCCCCATGATAAACTTGAGAGTTATATTTGAGAATCTTAGATGTTCACTCCGATTTGAACAATCTTCGAGATCCATTAAAAATAAAAATTGAAAAAGTTAGAGTGTGATGTGATTTTTTTAATTTTACATTTGATACGGACTGTCTGTTTTCTAAAGAGCTCGTTTTCGTTAAAGAGATGACTCTCATGTTGAATGGAAAATATACTTCTTGTTAGCTTAGGACAAATAATTTCTGGGTGGAGATAGAGGCTCCTAGCTAGGTGAGCAAACAATACCCTACCATTATATTTTTTTGACACATGACAAATGGTTTAATAACTCAGTCAATCTACTTTTTTGCTAATATAACGGAGAATTTCACCCATTTATAGGATAGTATTTTCGTTGTTTCATTTTCCTTTTCATTTCACTCCTTACTTCTATTATGTTATTATTATATACTGCTTTTTAGTTTGAATACAATTTTACAAATTACAATAATTGTTTTAAATAACAATAATTTGCTGGGGTACAATTTAAAGAAATTGTAGCAATATAAACAAATATAAACAAGTTTAAAAGGGGTTATTAAGATACGGCATGTTGGGTCAGTGCTGAATGTAAGCGGGTGCGAATGGTGGCATTTTGAGCAACTGGACTGAAGGTGACGTCTCGGCATAATAAAGACCATACTCTTTTTCATAGCCTTGAGCAACTAGGCGAGCTTTCTTACTCGTGAGAAAAGCCTTTTGCTACAAGCCGTTTGTACCTCTATATAAAAAATAATCTTACTTGTATTTGATCTTGTAAGCCCACCTTGACCCAACAATCTTTTTGTCAGGTGGTGGAAAGACAATATCCCTAGGGTAAATAACAGTTTTACCCTACTTTTTCATTGACAACTTTGTCCTGAATAGTTTGTTACAACATAACATCTCACGTGACTGCACATTTATTATTTAACAATTTATAGATTATTTTTTTATTTAGTTATAATTAATAAGATTCTGCTTTTAAATGTATATCTATAATAATTTATTTTCGGTTATGGAAAAATATTGTTTTCCATAACTGATAATGTTCGGTTTTAGCTAAATCTCCTTGATTTTAGCGAATTCCGGTATTACTTTAATCGACATACATCCTAATTCAAATTTCATCTTCCTCACTTCACGCAATATCAACTTTATCTCTCTTTGACATTCATTATATCTTCGTCCTCTGCAACTCGAACAATAATTTTTCAAAATATTTTAGTCAAACAACGTATCGTTTTGTTTCATTGAATGAACGTGGTTACAGAAGATTATTTAGGCAGTTTTCAGTATCCAAAGATTTACATAGTTTTGGCTGAGCTTTTTTGGAGTTTTTTAATCTGCAACTATTGTGTCCGGGTTTGTTTTCAGTTTGATGGAAGGTTAGTATTCAATGTTTTTGTGTCATTATTTTATTAATCGAGAATATTTTTTATTTTTATAAATTAACTCCGTAATTTTTAACTGTTTGATTGATTATTTCATAAATAAAGGAATATCAAAGATCCCCACGATTTTTAATGTATGATGGGAGATGAGATGAATTAGAATCATATGTTGACTTTCGATCAAAATCTTTTTTAGTTGATATCAATATAAAATTCATAGAAATGGATGAAGGAATTATTTCGGTTCTAGGTTCTATTGATGGGAGGGACAACTTTGAAATTACTGTCAAAATATAATTTGACAATGTTTCATCTACCAATGTTGAAATAAAATTGGATCAGGATGTTGAATGGTATGTTTCCCTTATTAGAAATGATAATGGATTTAACTTTCCACTAATTGTTGACAAGACTAGTTTCATTATTGATCAATCTTGTGAGTTTCAAAGTATGATACTTAAAAGGGAATAGTCGATCAGAATAAATAGAATGCGACCATGCTAAAGATGATGACGTTTTTATTTTTCTAGTTGACTTAGAAAATGTCCCTAATAATTTTGACATTAAGAAGAAGTCATTGTTTAAAGATAGATATGAGTTAACAAAGGTGTTGCACATGTTTGCGTTGAAAGGAATTTTGAGTTTAGGGTTGAAATGTCTAATTGGGAAGAATGAATGTGCGGTGTGTCAATGACCAATGCAAGTGATTTTTTCGGGCATCGACATATAGAGGTGGTCTGCTCTGGATGGTTCGGGAATATATTAAGGAGCACAACTGTTCAGTATAATTTATATAGTGTGATCATCATCAACCAACATCTGACATTGTTGGTCAATGTATCAAAGGTAAATACAGGAATAACATGCGAGATCGGACCCCACCTAAAGATATCATTGAAGCATGGGGTTACTATTAGCTAACAAAGCATGAAAAGTAAAACAAAATGCATTGGATTTGCTTTGAGATACTCATCTTCGGTTGTCATGCTTTGAAACAAAAACATCCAGGTATTTAATTTCTTTAGTATATCATTTATTGATTACACATTCAATATGCCTGATTTAATTTTATTTTTTTGTAGGTCTTGTGACAATTATTCAGAACGATAAGAATGACACGTTCAAATACATTTTCATGTGTTTGGGGACTGCTTTGAAAGGCCGATAGCTTTGTAGTCCTGTGATTTCAGTTGATGGTATATTTTTGAAGAACAAATACATCGGTAAGATTTTAACTGCATCATTGTTGGATGTAATAATCAACTTTTTCCAATGTCATTTGCTGTGGTAGATTCAGAAAATAATTTGTCTTGGGGATGGTTTTTAGAAAAATTGAAGGAAGTAATTGGCGATAAAGAAAATCTAGTAATTATATCTGATAGACACAATAGCATTCCAAAGGCAATGTCGAAATGGTTTCCGAAATCTATTCACGATATCTATATGCAACATCTACTATTTAATGTCAAGTCCAAATAAAAAAACTCAATTGTGGACCCAATTTTCTACCGATGTGCAAAAACATATATGGTTGAAGATTTTGAAACCAATATGCGTGCTCTACAATCTATTTACCCTTCAATTCGCACATACCTTAAAGGTGTTGAGTATGAGAAATGGGCTCGATCTCATTTTGCTAGTCATCGATATAATATCATGACAACAAATATATGAGAAAGCCTCGATAATGTATTGAAAGATACTTGTGGTTTACCTGTTACATTTTTTATTGAATCTCTGAGGCAACTTTCTCAAAGATGGTTTTATGAGCGTCGAGTAACATCTAGTTACGTGATCACGACATTAACTCAATGGGCTGAAAATTATCTACGTAAGAAGATGCAACGTTCGCGGACAATGACTATGAGCCTGTTTAAATTTTAATTTTTTATTCTTAATGAATTAGTAAAAATAAATAAACAATAGTTCATATACCATGTTACGGAATGTCTTTTTTACAGGTCATCGCGGTTGACATGCATGAGTTTCAAGTGGTTGACGGAGATTTAATATGTATTGTACAACTACCAAATAAATCATGCACGTGTCGAAGATGGGATATAGATGGAATACCATGCGCACATGCTCTAGTTGCAATGGCTAAAAGGCACCTAAATCCTTACTTTGTACGTATCTCTATATTATTTAAAGACCGAGATGGATGCAACATATGAGGGCTCGGTGCATCCTCTCAGAAACAATAATCAATGGAATGTTCCTAAAGACGTTCAAATGCATCATATACTTCCATCCCACCTAAAAACAAACGTTCGACCGATAGACCTAAGAAGTAGAGTATACCATCTATAGGTGAAGTGTGGGAGGTGTCTAATGATCGAACATTATCGTAAGAGATGCAAGAACTCAGACGCTTCGATAAGTAATCAGTCGAAGAAACAAAAAGTAGAAATTAGATTTTGAGCTCTTTATATTTCATGTTGAACGACTATTATTATTTCTATTTATGTTCTTTTTTTTTGTTGAACTTGTTAACGTATTAATGGTATTTTTAGTTTCAATCAATTATTACTAAGTATCATTCATTATTTACATTCAATCAAGTATAATCATTTATTGATAATGTCATTGATCACGCAATATCGATACATATATATACTAATTGTCATAAATTACTTTATTACTGAATCTGTTTTAGGAATGTTTTAACTAAAAAAATATCGCCAAAACAATCGCATCATTGATATACCTATTGTGACAATAACATTTTACACAATGTGTATTTATTTAAGGACAATATATATTGGGATAAGTTTAATTAATTACACTATGTTGCAATGTGTATATATAAATAAACATGGTTACAATATGTATATATATGTACACCATTTATCACGTTACACTTCAAAAATAAGGCAAGTATATTCGTTAGGAAACATTTGATAATATAGTCAATAAAGGATTTATAAAGATATTAATCCATTATCTATTGATCAAAATATTCATTGCCAAAAAAACTAGCATGTTCAAATAACAGATTCACATAATTGTTCATTATCGAATTACTACCACATATAGAGATCATCAAAGAAACAAATCAAACACACATTACAGCCTTGCAAAAAAAGTTATTTCTTTCAACCAATATCAATAGTTAAATGTCCAAATGGATACTCATCGGCTTTTTGTGTTTTTGTGATTATGTGAAAATTAGGAAGCGTGAAAGCCACTGGATGTGGAATGATTGCCATACTTGGTTCTTCGTTCTTCTTTTTTTGTCGCTTTTCAACCAATTTAGCTATGCCAACACTCTTCTCATTGTATTTCCTGGTCAATGGAACCATTTTTGCTAGTGATTGATTGGTGGTTGATGTCTTAATAGGTGGGGCACGTGTCTTAATAATAGGTTGAACAATAGATGAATTTTTGGTTGAACGGTTGGCACAATAACATCATCAACAATTCGTTGAACAACCGTTTCAACCTGTGTTTAAAACAATTCAGTAACGCATACAATAAAATGGTGATGAAATATGTTTATACTAATCAATATGATATTCAATAATTATATCAATAAGCTATCAATAAATTACCTCCAAGTTATCCAAACTCAGATTCAGTAAATCACCTTCGTCTTCAGTTCCTTTATAGGGATTTATTCCTACTTGTGGTCCTTTTGTTGCACATCCACGTTAGCCAACACCTTCCTTAAATGATAGTAAAATCAAATTAATAAAAGTAAATAAATTATAGAAGTATATATATTCAAAATACCATATAAAATCTTTAATCACTGTCAATAATTTTTTATTACCTCAACCTTCGAAATGCTCAATGACTCATCCAACTTCAAGTTTATCTTTCCAATCTCCAAGAAAAATCTCTCCTCCATCTTGTCTAACCTAGACTCAATCGACGATGACGATGGTGTTTTTTTTTTCTTTTTACGGTTCAAAATCTCTTCAAACTCATCGTCATCTCGTTTGAGCCTCACCCTTCTCTGGTTGTGTATCAACAACCTGTTTACCCTTTGATTGAACAGATTTTGGCTCAAAGTCTATAGGCTTTAACTCATCAATGATAGCTTCAACTTACTGATCACAAGCTTTAATTAGCAAATATAAATTTAATAGTTAATAATAAATACATAAGTATATATATATATATATGTGTGTGTGTGTGTGTGTGTGTGTGTGTGTATTAACAATAATACTTACATTACTATTTTCAAAAATCATGTCACTCAAATCTCGTTTGTCTGGTTGACTGATAACTGTCCAGTTATTGATCCTTGGCTCAAAGTCTCCACTTTTTTGGAAAATACCATCGGGGGCGTTGTCATTAAAGATATAGTGTCAAGTGTCGAGACAATTATTGCATGTGGGAAACCGTAAAATGCATGAGCAGAACTTTCCAGAAATTGTCTAATTTTTCACATACTCGCTATCGTTATATCAAAAGACAATTTCCCCTAATGATGTAAATCAAACATCTCATCATTATCAACCAATAGTAAATGAAAGGGGTCAACCTGTATATGTTCATGTTTTGGGTTCAATAGGTTTTTTAAACAATTACAAGTATCAAAAGCAAAATTAAGCATATTCCTAGACACTGTTTTATTATTCTTAAAGTATTTTTCCTTCAACCTCCGTTTTCTTATTTTTGCCCTATCCACGTGCATCGATGATGTGCACCATAAACCAATGATAACACCAAAATCCCTCGTTGTAAATCTAACAACTTTCCCATTGAAATCAAAGTACATAACACATGTCCTATCGTGACGACACTGCTTCTTAGCTATGTGTAACAATAGTTGTGCTGGAAATTTGTTAATTTTCAGATCAAGAAAATGATCAAAACAACCTGCTCGAAATGTATCTCTTTGTTTCTCGGTTAGAGACAAGTTGAGTCCATGATCATTGGTTTTGAAAACAGGTTCAACTTATGGTTCTTGTTCTAATTCTCATATGGAACAATCAATTGTAGTCCCTAAAAAAATAATATTCATTAACCATATTTCTCAAGAAATATGTTAATAATCAACCAATTATCGTCTCATGCTGACCTTATTTTGTTGATCTTCGTTTATACGCGACTGTCGCTTACTGGATGATTGACCCTTAGTGAGTTTTTTTTATGCTTCCACATCTTTTGATGAATTCTTTTCCATCATCGTTAATGTTGCGGTGAAATAACAAAAGAAGCTAATATCAATAAATTATGGTTAAACAGAATCAATAACACATTGACTCAAACATATTTAAATACATTATTGAATCTCAGTTATTTAATGCAACAAATTCTATATATACACATAATAGCCAATGAACCATTTCGATTATTGACACCATCAATAAACTATTAAACATAATACCAAACTACGACTTTACAGATACAAATCACCTTTTCTATTAAAACATTGTCACACACATGCATGTCCGGAATCAAGATTTTTTTTCTGAATGTTTGTGTCATTAATAAATAATAATTAATATTTTATATTTTAAAGTTTTTGTATAAATTATTGAAGAAATACTTTTCTTACATGCATGTTAGATCAAATAGTATTAGTATGACCATTGAATCAGTTTTGATTAGAAACTTTGAAATATTTTGATAGCTTAATCAAGATTTTTTTTGTTAAATGTCAATAATATTCGGTATAATAGTCAATAAATAAAAAGTAAAGAAAAATAATTAGCGAATTACCTTTGATTTCTTCTTCAAATACTGAACAATATTTGATTGGCGAAAGTAACCACAAGCTTTTTTGCCGGCGTCAATCGAGGAGAGGGGTTTTCAGGACTATTCTTGCAAGTGATGGTTTGGGTTTGATTTATTTGTTTTAAGGTTTTCTCTTTGTTGATGGATGATTTTCTACCTTGGTTAGGGTTATTGTCTGTAGTTAGAAGGGTTAGGTTAGTGGTAATTGCCGTAATTAGTTTAAGAGTTTCTTTTTCTTTTTATTAATTCAAATTATTGATTTTGTAATTAATTTTTCTGCAATTAATTCATGGTTTCTTATGATTTATCTACATCCCGTCATTTATCATGTATGTGGTGTGATTATAGGGATTATTTAAGATTAGTTATGTTGAGATCCTATCATTATTCGGTGATTAAGTAGTTTTTAAAAATTTAAATTATATGTAATTATGATAAATAATTTATTAGCTATTAAGTATTTTTTTAATGAACTTTTATTGGTTGTTTTCAAATTTTCTGTTTTGGTTCATTAAATTCGATGTTGTTAATTATTCTAATGTTTTTTTTCTTTGATATTTAGGCGGGATGGTAGGTACATTCAATTTTTAAATTGTAACAATATATATTTATTGATCGTTTATTTTATTTTAATTTATTAATGTGATATATTTCAATTTATATATTTTATTGATAATGAATTATATATTCATTGATTTCTAGGGATTTTATTCATGTTTGTTGTTAAGTTTAAATTTTAATTGACTATTTATTGTCGGGTTGTGTTGATAATGGTATAAATATAAATTTTAAATTTATAAAATATATATTTTTTTTAGTTATGATGTATGTAGACTAATATATCAATAGTTAATTTTCTTTTGACATGCGTTGAAAGAAAAATTATTTTTTACATGGATTAATAATATTTTCATTTAAATATATTGACTATTTTAAAAACCTGTTATTTAATTAATATATTCAAAATTTTCCATACAATTTATGCGGAGTACGGGCCACAGTAGAGGTTGCATCATGGGCCAATTTAGATCCGGAAGGAGAGATTGATGTCACGTGACCTATGGCTATCGTCAACTCTGTCAATCCCGTGTACTGCTACTGACTCCTTATATTCCTATTCTCTCTCTGCGGTAGAATCTCGATATGTGGTCCCATTGCGTAGGCTCACCCTCTCTATTGAAATGACTAAAACGACCATCGACGCTTTTGACGTTTTTTTTTGAAACTCGCTTTTGACGTTGATAGGTAGGATTCTTTGAAATTAGAAGTAGTTTGTCACCCTAATATCATGCCACGCGTCCTTTATCTAACGTTTAAGATTCGCTGATGACGTAGGAAGATCTGACTTAATTCTGGGGCTTTCATCGATTATGACCGTTTGATAGTCATGAATCCTGATGGGTTACATCATGCCGACGAGCATGCGAATCTACGGCTAGGATTATATCCGAACAGACATTGAGCTTTTTCTTTTCACTACGAATCATTTTTTCTCTTTTCCAACCAAGTTGAGTTGAATTTTTTAGGGTGTAAATTGTGGGATGGAAGAATTAGGATAATAGTCATAATATAGATGCAAAGCCTTGCTACATCCTGAATTGGTAAAGTCACATATAGTATGCTTATAATACTCACATGTTGATGCAAACTATTCTATAATAGACGTTCAATCTCAATTGAATCAACTTATTAAGATATAATAAACAAGAATTTCAATTACAAATGTAACACGTGGACTTGATCCTTGTCAAATAGTCATCAGTATTACAATTCGTAGTCGAACTGAGATGTGACATAATCTCTTTAAAGTCATGCATAACTTATTTTCATAAATCAATTAAATATAATATTTCTAGTGATTGGATGAAGCGTCTAATATGGTCTGCACTGTAGATCTAAACATGATAATGATCATGAGATGGAAGTTGAAAACATGATATATAATATGACAAATAACGTTTTGTTCTAATATATTACATGCAAGTGGGTGAAGAAGAAATGAACACTAATTGTAATTATGACTTAGATAAGTAATGATCATAATATTCATTATGTTTATTAGAAGATTGTTTAAGCTATAAACTTTAATTCAAAGAGGAATCTTCGTACTTAAAAATTATGAGTTGAGCTGAGACATCACGACACAAGTCAACTTTCTAAGAGTTCATAATATTTATACATAACACTTTATTTTTGAAAACCGTATTAAACGGTGTTTTCATCATTTGACTAAAGATTTTTTCATATTAGTCAAATCTTACACACACATATATATATATANATATATGAAGTTGAGTATGCGTGTATCATATTGTGCCAAATATAATTTTCATTGCTTTTTATTACGCAATATGCCATTGAGTAATTATGAACATAATATTAGAGAATTGAGAACATAATATCTTCAATCGCATATACAAAAATGGTAGATATTAAATTAAAACATTACACTTTATATTTAAACTTTACAAAATAAAATAATACTTTAATTACATTTAAAAAATTTGTAGAAAATAAAATCCTTTATATACTATATTACATGTAAGAGATTTCATATAAAAACGCTTCTATTTCTTCACTTATTAATGTATAATTTGAAAAATATTATTTAATAAGAAACTAATACGTCACAATTGTAGAGTTAAGAAAATTAGAGGCTTTTTTAACTCCGTGAAAAGTGAGGTTTAATATTGTTTTTTAACTTGTAGTTTTCTTTTTGTATTAATAACTTTATTAAAGTTATTATACGTAACTAAATAGACGGAAAACAAACCTTTTTATTTTCACATGCATAACCGTTAAGTTTCCAGTTTTTTTTATTTTTTCAATTGTTGTTGAAGTTAAATATGTAAGATTTTTACTTTCCACACCACATAAAAACAAGTATTATTCCTCCTCCATCCCTTCCCTTTATGTCTTTATTTATCCATTGTATATTTGCATACGTTTATTTGAATAGTGTATAGAATATTAATTAAATTAATTAAGAGTAACTAATAATATATAAGACTTTTTTTGATAACCCGTGAGTTACAAAATAGGAACAATAATTCTTAATTAAGATCAGTGAGCTAATTACAAAAAGATCCTCATCATATAGATCCACATTAGCTGTTTTTATTATGAATGTTAAAAAAAAGTTTAAGACGATTTAAAAGATTTATTAACATGATTTATTACAGAAAATGAAGGAGAGAGGAGTGTGAATTGTATTGGCCGTTAAAAAAGCTCAATGGACACTGCAATAAAATTTTTATTAACAATTATTCATCGGAGAGAAGTTAGGTTTGCGCAGTTGGTTAAACCTCCACACATGTATACTAGAGGTCGTGAGTTCGAGTCATTTTAACAAAAAAAAACCATTATTCGTTGGAGAGTTAAACATTGCTTACTTCATCTTAATAGCTTAATTAACAGTTAAAAATACTCACTTATAAAGAATGACGTTTTTGGAGAGGACACCACAAATCTGTTTCATTTATATTCTCACAAACCCTAGTATCCATCAACAACCACACCATTTTCGTTCGCATAGCATATATTTCTTTCTTTCCAAACTTCTTCTTCTTGTTTTAGAAATTCTTAAACATTATTTTCATTCATACTTATTTATACTATTTGTAGAAAACGTACTTCATGCGTTCCGTTTTTCATTGTAAGAGACATAATGGAAATCAAGTTGATTATAAGAACGTGATTATTTGATGAAGTCATTTTCAAACACAACAAAATTTTAGATGTATTTTTACATTTTTATTCTATGATCATGTATTTATTGTTTTATTCTTTTATTATTTCTGTCTAACACTAAGCATATAGATGTAGAATGAAAGCAAGTGATATACTACAAATCTATAAGATTGAATTCGATAAAAGAAAAGTTGGTGGAATGAAAGCTATATGTTCTTGGAATTATTATTATGGCCCGATAAAATAAATATTTGGTAAATCGAAAGATGGAATAAAAGTTTTCATCCTCTTAATTTGAGGGCATATTTTTTGTTTCACTCTCTAAGTTATTAATTTACTATATAAAAAAAATTAATTTACTATATAAATCCTAAAATTATTAATTTAAAAATAAATTTCATAAGAACATCAATTACAACTTTTATTTTGTTATAAACCGTGCATAGCTCGGACATTCACCTAGTGATACATGTATTATTCGGGATTGGAACAAAATGGATTGAATAAAGAACCATAATAATACGATATAATAATAAACATTGCACAATAATATGCGTCAGGAACTATGTGGCATAGTGCATGCTATTGTGTTTCATTTATTTTTGGAGTCATATGTTAGAATCTTGATGAAAAAATATGATTTATTTTCTTTGATCAATTATCATAGTCTTTATAATTATGTTTTATTTTAAACCTTTTTAATTTTAGATAACAAACTTATTGTTAATGTTATCTTAGAGATATTTATAATAAATACAGAACAAATAACAAAATTAACTTAGTCATGAAACAAAATGTTATTATTAGTTTAGAAATACATAGTTTTAAATTGAGGAATATATATTTTTATTTTAATCACAGCGAAACATGTGTTTGTGAACGTTATGTATCTTAAAATAGTACCTAATATGATGTTCTACATAATATGAACTATGGTTGAAATTTTTCAGAAATGATCTTTAATTGTTATTGATGTGTTTTGTTTTAAAGGATTATTGATAGATCGTTATATTTTATCATATCTCAATATATTAATACATTTGTTAATTATGTATCTGAAGTTAGATGCTAACTTTTAAAGATAATAAAAACATTCAGTAATTGTTTACAAACTTTTACATATAGCGCATGCGTATTTACCCATATAATTGTAAGGAGATAAGGTTAGTTAGATTGTTATTGGTTTAGTTAGTCTAAGGGAATTATTGTAATTCTGTTAAAACTAGCCCTTAGCTCTCTGTTTTTGACATGTTTATGTAGTCTTTTGATACTATCTTCCAGGTAATGTATTTTCTCTCTTTGTTCACCATGGTATTTCTTCATCTCTTCCTCTTAGCTTCTTCCCTCTTCTTCATATTTCTGTACAAGTCTTTATGGTATCAGAGCAATCTAACCAACGTCGTTATCATGGTTGAGAACCCAGAAAATTCTTCCTCTATTGCTCGCGAAGAAAGTGATAAACAGGGTGATTCACAACTCGATTCACAAATCCTTCAAACTCTAGTTTCTAAAGAACCAGTCTTGAACCCCAATTCGCCCCTGGCTAGTCTTGAACCCACTCACCTATTTTCCTTCTATATAACATCTGTAATCTCATATCGATTCACCTTGATTCCACAAATTTCATCTTGTGGAAGTACCAAATCTCAGCCATGTTGAAAGATTATAGGGTATTCAGTTTCGTAGATGGCTCAATGAAGTGTCCTCCAAAATTTGTCAAAAATGATGAAGGGGTCGAAATCTTGAATTCAAGATTTGAGCAATGGATTGAACAGGACCATACACTTATGACTTTGATAAACGCACCCATTTCTCCCATCGCGCCATCCTATGTTGTTGGATGTAGAACATCGAAGGAGGTTTGGGAGTCGATGAGCGTCAATTCTCTTCTCTTTCTCGAACTCACATAGTTTAGCTGAAAACTGACATTCAAACCATGACCAAGAAGCCTACTGAAAGTATGGATTCCTACATGCAGCGCATTAAAGAAGTCAAAGATAAGCTCGTAACACTTTCTATTAATGTTGAAGATGAAGACATGTCAATCTACACCATAAGTGGGCCGCCAACAGAGTCCAACATAGTGAGAACTTCTATAAGACCTAGGACAAAACCAATGTCTCTCGTGGAACTCCATGTGCTTCTGAAAACAGAGGAACGATACCTTGAATCTCAGAACAAGATTCAAGAAGTTTCACTCCAAAACATAGTCTTTGTTGCATCTTATAATAATCGAGGTAACAATAGAGGAAGGGGATTCCGTGGAGGAAGAAATAATGGAAGTGGCGGATCTAACTTTTGACGTGGAGGAAGAAACCATAATTGGAACCATGCTTCTTAGCCTTCAATCCTGGGAACACCACCTCCAAATCAACATAACCTTAAGAACTCAGATGGATACTCACGATTCCAGAACAACAACAATAAAATTCAATGTCAAATATGTCAGCGCTTTGGACATGGTGTGGCAGACTGCTATCACAGAATGAATTCCTCCTACCAAGGGAGAAATCCATGAACCAATCTTGCTGCCATGAAAGCCATTACTCAAAATGCTCGGTAACCAGATACACATGTATGGCTTACAGACATTGGGTGTAATACCCATTTGACACTTGATCTTGCTAATATTTTCAACACCTATGAGTATAATAGTGAAGAAGGAATTTCTATTGGAAATGGGCAGTCCTAAGCTATCTCTCATACAGGATATGGTATGATCATACTTCTACTAACAAATTTCTTTTATCTGAAGTTTATTGTGTTCCTGATTTATCTTTGAATTTGCTCTATGTGTACAAATTCTGTGTCATAACAAATGTAGATTTACTTTTGATGATGAATGTTTCTTTATTCAGGACAAGGAATCGAGCATCATCCTGCATAAAGGGCCTTGTGTAAATGGTCTCTGTCAAATACCTATTAATTTACCTAAGAAACATCTTGCATATCTTGGTGCAAAGATTACTGATTCTATCTGGCACTCTAGACTAGGCCATTCCTCTAATAACATTGTTAAACAAATCTTAAAATTTTCACATTTTACATGTACTTCTTCTCTGTCTAACAATTCTTCTTGTGTAAGCTATATAACTAATAAAATGGAAAAGTTACATTTTCCTCTATCTGATTCTATGTCTTCTTTTTCTTTAGATCTTATCCATACTGATGTTTGGGGTCCTTCTCCCATAAATTCTGTTTAGGTCATAGATTTTATGTTATCTTTATTGATGATATGTCAAGATTCGCATGGTTCTTTCCTATTGTGCATAAGTCTGATGTCTTTGGTATGTTTAAGACGTTTAAGCCCTATGTTGAAAGCATGTTCCCCACCAAGATAAAATGTTTAAGATCTGATGAAGGTGGGGAATATGTCAATAATTCCTTTAAGACTTTTCTGCTTGAAAACAGAATACAATACCTAATCACATGCCCCCCACACACCACAAAAAATGGGGTGGTTGAACGTAAACATAGACATTTAGTTGAGACTGGCTTAAGACCGATGCACTTTGCTTCTGTTCCAACTACATTTTGAAATTATGCTTTTGATGTTTCAACCTTTTTAATTAATAGAATTCCATGTTTCAATCTTCAAAACATGTCTTCCTTTCAAATTTTTTTGGCACAATGCCACACTATGATTCTCTTAGAATCTTTGGATGTGCTTGGTATCCAAGTTTGAAGCCATATAGGAAAAATAAACTTGATAGTAAGACTGTTCAATGTATATTTTTGGGTTATGCCTTCAATACAAAAGGATACATCTGCTATGACTTACATGCCAAAAAAAGTTACATCTCTATACATGTTTTATTTGATGAAACTGTGTTTCCCTTTGTTGCTAACAATTCTGTGCAGACAAGTCAGACTTCAACTCCTAGTTTTTCCATTCCTACTTCTACTGTGTTTCCACATTACCTATCTCATCTCTATACTCTTTTTCCTTTAACTACCTCTAGTAAGGATAAATCTGCCTCTTCTTTGCCTCTCAATACACTACTTCTGCTAAGACTCCTCAATTACATTATGCTTCTGATTTTTTTCCTGATGTTGCTGTTCATAACAATAATAATAGCAATTACACTGATTCTTTTTGTACTGATGAGTGTACTCCTGTTTGTGTTCCTCATATTGACAATATTGATGATACTATTGCTGCTAAGTCTTCTTCTGCTACTTTAGATTCTACTAATGCCAGTCTGCATAATGAGATGCTCAATGTTTTACCTTCTTTAACTCAATTTGATTATGTCAATACTAGTAATGTGCTTCCTAACTTCCATGATATCTTCTATGGTCTGCATATTGATATTCATGTCTATCCTCCTACTTCATATGCTTCTCATACACACAACTCAAATATTACACAGTCCACACACTCTATGCAAATCAGATCCAAGTCTGGTATACACCATAAATGTGATCTTGTTGTTTTTGCACCCAAGAATCAAAACACTAGTTCTGAACCAACTTCTTACTCTTTAGCTGTCAAAAGTCCAGCTTGGGTAAAGGCAATGAATGATGAGTATAATTCCTTAATTTCTCAAGATATTTGGACCCTTATGCCTTTGCCTCCTCACAAGAATCTTATGGGATGCAAATGAGTATATAAGCTTAAAAATAATCCTGATGGTTCTATAGCATGGCATAAAGCTCGGTTGATTGCCAAGGGTTATCACCAATAAGCTGCCTTAGATTTTGATAAAACCTTTAGTCTTGTTTGTAAGAAATCCACTGTCTTAATCTTGCTTTCTCTTGCTACCACACATAATTGGCCTTTGAAGTAACTTGATGTCAAAAATGCTTTTTTACATGGTCATTTGCCTGAAGAGGTTTACATGTGTCAACCTCAAGGTTTTATAGATAAACAAAATCCTGATTTTATTTGCAAACTTAATAAATCATTATATGGTCTTAAGCAAGCACCAAAAATATGGTTTGAACAATTTACTAGTCATCTTCTTTCTATTGGCTTCATTGTATCTCATGCTGATAACTCTTTGTTTATTTCTGCTACCTTTACATCGGTTACCTACATTCTTTTATACGTTGATGATATAATTATTAGTGGGACAAATCCTAGCGGTATAGATCATATTGTTAGTAATCTGAAATCTGTGTTTGATATGAGTTATTTAGGAGAGTTAAAATATTTTCTTGGCTTTCAAATTCCTAGAACGGATTCTGAAATTTTTCTTGACCAACATTAATATGCCAATGATTTGTTAAATAAAGCTGGAATGAGCAATGTAAAACCTTGTCAATCTCTTTGGTATACTAAATCTCCTTTATATACTCATGTTAGATCCCCCTTTACTGATGTTACACATTATAGAAGCATAGTTGGTTCTTCACAATATCTCACTTTCACTAGACCTGACTTGAGTTATGTTGTTAATCATGTTTGCCAGTTTATGAATTCCCCCACTACTCTTCATTATAGTGCTGTCAAACACATATTACGATACATTACTGGTACTCTTAACTATGGAATTCTTCCAAAACCTGAAAATCTTCATTTGCAGGCATTTAGTGATGCAGATTGGGCAGGAGACCCAACTGATAGACGTTCCACATCAGGCTTCGTAGCCTTTCTTGAATCCAACATCATCTCTTGGAGTGCCAAGAAGAAAGAAACCGTGGCACGTTCTTCTTCAGAAGCCGAATACAAGGCCTTGGCAAACACCGTAACAGAACTTAGTTGGATACAGTAAATTCTCAAGGATTTTCATGTGTATCAATCACATGCTCTAACAATATACTGTGACAACACTTCAACAATTTCTTTGGCATCTAACCCCATTCTTCATGCTAGAACCAAGCATGTAGAAATATATTTTCATTCTGTTCGGGAAAAAGTCCTAAAAAAAGAATTAGATGTCAAATATATTCCTTCTCAACTTGTTTATCTATTCACTAAGCCTCTCCCTATCTCTCAGTTTGAATATTTAAGGGACAAACTTATCCTTGATCCCTAGATAAGTTTGAGGGGATGTAAGGAGATAAGGTTAGTTAGATTGTTATTGGTTTCGGTAGTCCAAGGGCATTATTGTCTTTCAGTTAAAACTAGCCCTTAGCTCTCTGTTATTGACATGTTCATGTAGTCTTTTGATACTGTCTTCGAGGTAATGCATTTTCTCTCTTTGTTTACCGTTGTCTTCTTCATCTCTTTCTCTTAGCTTCTTCCCTCTTCTTCATGTTTCTGTACAAGTCTTTAATAACAACCCGACAACACTAGTTGCTTTAATCTCCATTGATGTGATTTTGTTTGTCAAAATTAAATGGAGTTTTTTTTGTCATATTTTCTCTCAAGGATAACATCGCTAATGGTGAGGTTATCTCACAAAAATAATATATTTATTTCTTAATGGTTATTCTAGAGTTAATTATATTTCTTAAATATTAAAATTAAAAACTTATAATAGTCTATAGTGTCATAATAACCGAAAAATGCATGAGTATTATCCACATTTAAGATAGAAAATAATAATTTGAACGTGAAAGTCAAATTATTCTAAATATATTCATGATATTAAAATATGATAATGTTATCCATGAATTGCACGGCCTTATGTAAAGTTAGAAGTATATATTTATTTATAAATGTAAGATATATATTTAAGATATGCTAGATTTGTAATGTAGGAAGTATAAGCATGTTTAAGGGAGAAAAATGGTTTCTTATTATAGTTCTCACTCAATGATTGGTACTCTCAGTGTACCATTAGTATTACCTTTAGCATAATAGCATAACTGAAATAAAATATACAATATGAAATATTCCAATGATAAATTTATTATAGATTACAAAATGAAACACTAATTACATTCTTCGAGTATCAAACAAAATTAGAGAGAGTTGTTGATGAAAAAAGAGAAGTAATAAACAAAAGAATCTAATAAGTAGAGAGTAACATAAAGAATGAAGATAATATAGTCATACTTGAAGAATGAAATAGACGACAAAAAACTGAAATATATTATCAAAATTGAAAGTATGAGTTGGAAACATCGCAAAAATCTAATCTAATCTAACATGAAAAGTATAAAAATGACAAAATGCATAAGAAACATAATGATCGGCGTAAAAGATTATTAGAAGAGTGAAAAAGTAATAGTTTGAAAGGCAATCAACTATCGAGACGAGTTTTAAATCTATCTACATATGATATTCATAAGAATTAAATTAATTTAATTGATTTGCATTTTCATTATGGTCACTGTTAATATTCTTAATTGAGAGTGACTCTTAAGAGCCATTGATGAGGTTACAAAAGTTGAAAGCCTGGGAAAGGAAAACGGAGGGGGTGATGAGGTATTCACCAATTAAGTAATTAATGGTTTAAAAAAGATAGGAATAAATAGTGCAGAGTTAATAGGAAATTAATGGGCAAGGGTAGTTGTAAATTACTCAAATCATACAAAAAAAATTCATGTATACATATAGATAATGTAATTTTTTTAATAATTTATGAAATTATTTTCAATATGCAATTAAAAATTATTTATATATGTAATATATTAAATTATTAAATATTGAATTACATGTGACATAATGAAAGCTAATAAAAATTTACATGTGATGTAATATGAGAACTACATACCAAACTTTATATATATATATATAAGATGTCTGCTTTGTAAAACACATATGGTATCATATCAGCATTTTTCATATGAGCTGGCAATACCATAATACATTTTGAAATTAATTAGGATTATCGTATTAATTATTTTCTTCTTTTTGTCAAGGAAAATATTTCCTATTTCGACAAAGTATATTTATAATTATCTTCAATTTTATTGGAATATAAAAGGGCATGTAACTTTGAAGATGGTAATAAATGGTACAGGCATAATAAATGGTACATGTATTAGGCAGCAATTATTTACATTTATTTATATCTAATATATTAATTGAAATTAATTAATCAATTCTATGTGGCAGAACGAAATTAGAAAATAGTGACACATAAGAGCTAAACAATAAGCATTATAAGAGACTTCCATACTCAAATATTAATATATATATATATAACCTAAATTCAATTAGGGTAATATGTTTTTATAAAATCCAACACATGCCTATTTAACTAGCTTTAACCGCAGAACATAGTGACATTGCACTAAATACTGTTATGTACTTGAACATCTTCTATATTCTACATGAATCATAAACATATCAAGTAGAACAAAAAGTACAAAAAGTGCTCTCAAGTTACAAACAAGCGTTTCTAATAAAATTCGTCGCTGTGATCATGGTTTGTGTGATTACTACGAACGGTTCTAAAGAAAAGCGACCCCACTTTTTGACAGGAAGATATTATGGGTATTATGAATGTAGAATATAGTGAAGTTAGCATGCCGACGAATATGCTCTCTAATGTAATGCTCCCTTTAGCAAGTTCTGAGTTTAGGGCTTTTGGAGCATTGTAAAACATACTCAGTTGCTACTATGCTAGTGGGGAAAGCTAATTGAAAGTGGGATACGTACATGTAATAGTTAAGGGCATTCGAGAATAAAGTAGGACCATTTTCCTAATATTGGTTACAGCCTGGTTCTGGCCTTCTTTTTGTACTCAATTCCAAGTTTGCAGTTCTTCTTGCAATCATTTGTTGTTGATTTCTTGTCTAGTCCAAATCTTACATCTTTAAGAATAACATATTTATATGCTATTATTTATGTTAATATGATAGATATGTTTTTCTTTATACAATAATTATCGAACGTAAAATCTTTTTTTTTCACAATATTGTCAAACCGAACTGAACCTTGAAAACTCTAGCTTGGTCTATCTAGACTTTTAGAAATGTCGAAGTTATTGCTAATGACCCTCGTAACCCTTTTAAAGTACTTTTTCTAAATTTCAGATGCTTCATGCTAATCTTAATTAATGTTTTTCTAATAATCTAGGTAATACATCTGAGGTTCCCTTGTCTTGTTTAGTGGAGAGCGCCTTCTTTAAATGGGTTAAACTGGCACTAATGATGCTTTAAAATGTATTATAGATAAAGCTGTTATTGGTGGCAATATTCAAAATTCTCATGGAAGTTGATTGGCAAGTATTATGGGTACATTTGTCACTCGTCAAATGACATGGATGAACTTTGGAGTTGTGAAAGAAGGTTTGAATCAGATCATTTTTGAATCTAATTATGTGGTTGTCACAAACATTCTCATTCTGTTGACACAGATACTTAGTCGCTTGAATGACTCATCCGTAATTGCCATAATATGATTAATCGTATTTGGAACAACATTTGATTTCACATTTTAGTTGAAGGTGACTTCTGTCATGATTACGTAGCTAATCCTAGTGGCGGATCATGTACTTATTTATATGTTTTCATTCTCCTCCACCTTGTTTGAATCCTTGGATTAAATGCGGCCTTTGCGGGTTTCTTTTATTGTGTTTTGGTCCTTAACTTCATCGGTACAAAAAGGGTGTACCATTAGTTTTTTCTGTCACTAGGGGAGACTAGATAACTGAACTGAAACTTTGAGTTCAACTTGATTCGATTCATTTTCAATTAACGATTCGGTTTGGTTCTACAATATTGACAAAACGAATCAAACCATCAAAACCCTAGCTTGGTCTATCTAGACTTTGAGAATGTCGAAGTTATTGCTAATGACCCTCGTAACCTTTTAAAGTACTTTTCTAAATGACAAATGCTTCATGCTAATCTTAATTAATGTTTTTCTAATAAACTAAGTAATACATCTGAGGCTCTCTTGTCTTGTTTAGTGGAGAGCGCCTTCTTTAAATGAGTTAAACTGGCACTAATGATGCTTTTAAATATAATCCAGATTAAGCTGGTATTGGTGGCAATTTAAAAAATCTTATGGAAGTTGGTTGGTAGGTATTATGGGTATATTTGTCACTCATTAAATGACATGGATGGACTTTGGAGTGTGAGAGAAGGTTTGAATCTTGTTTTAAGTCTTCGAGTCCATCAGATCATTCTCGAATCTAATTATGTGGTTGTCACTAACATTCTCACCTTATTGACACATATACTTAGTCGCTTGAATGACTCATTCTTAATTGTCATAATATGATTAATCATAGTTGGAACAACACTTTATTTCACATTTTAGTTGAAGATGACTTCTGTCATGATTACTTAGCTAATCCTAATGGCGGGTCATGTACTTATTTATATGTTTTCATTCTCCTCTACCTTGTTTGAAGCCTTGGGTTAAATGCAGACCTTTGCTAGTTTATTTCATTGGGTTTTGGTCCCTAACTTCATTGGTACAAAAAAGGTGTACATCATTAGTTTTTTCTATCACTAGAGGAGACTAGAAAACTGAATTGAAACTTTCAGTTCAACTTGATTCGGTTCATTTTCAATTAATGATTCGGTTCAGTTCCATAATATTGTCAAACCGAATTGAACCGTGAAAACCCTAGCTTGGTCTATCTAGACTAATAGAAATTCCGAAGTTATTATTAATGACCCTCCTAACCCTTTTAAAGCACTTTTTCTAAATTTCAGATGCTTTATGCTAATCTTAATTAATGTTTTTTTTCTAATAAACTAGGTAATACATTTGTGGCTCCCTTGTCTTGTTTAGTGGAAAGAGCCTTCTTTAAATGGGTTAAACTGGCACTAATGATGCTTTTAAATGTAATCCAGATCAAGCTGGTATTGGTGGCAATATTCAAAATTCTGATGGAAGTTGGTTGGTGGGTATTATGGGTATATTGGTCACTCATCAAATGACATGGTGAACTTTAGAGTGTGAAAGAAGGTTTGAACCTTGCTTTAAGTCTTCGAGTCCATCAGATCATTCTTGAATTCTGTTGTCACTAATATTCTCAACTTTGTTGACACATACTCAGTCATTTGAATGACTCACTTTATTCACATTTTAGTTGAAGATGACTTCTATCATGATTACTTAGCTAATCCTAGTGGCGGGTCATGTACTTATTTATATGTTTTTCATTCTCTTCCACCTTGTTTGAAGCCTTGGCATAAGTGCAGACCTTCGCGGGTTTCTTTCGTTTGGTTTTGGTCCCTAACTTCATCGATACAAAAAGGTGTACATCATTAGTTATTTGAACGATATAAATCTCAGTAACAACCCAAGTTTTCATACTTATTTTATAAAGTATGTTTTTTATAGTGAATAATGATAATGTGAAACAAACTCGCATCTGCTTGGGTACAATTGATGAGGTTAGTGAACTACGTCCGCACATCTTGTCATCATGGTCAGTTTAACAAATTTGGACTTTAAAGAAATAGGCTCCAAAAGCAAGTCATTAAGTCGACCCACTCAGGATTATTTTTTTGAAATGGGGAAAATATATACGAACCAATGTTGGGGGTAATACCCTCAAAACATGTGTATTGACATTTTAATATGAAATTTAATGAAAATACATTTTTCTTATAATTGTTCTTTTAAATTATTGTTGAATAATTTATATAAATATCTGAAAATTCCATATTCATTAATGAGATTATGATTTTATAATAGTACGAGATTATTAAAATCACAGCTAATGAATAAAATTGTCAGCAACATATTAAAGTATGAAATCTTTAATGAATGATTGCTATTACAGTTCACTAAGCATTATAAATGCATGTAATCTAGATACGGATCATAGATGTGAATTTATATTTTTGTGAAAGTATTTTATATAATAAGATTATATATGACATGACTGATGTGAATTAATATCTTTATTAAATTACCGTTTATCATAAAGATTTAATACACATCAATCTGATGATCATAAATAGATCAATATGAATCATAAGTAGTCATGAACTCCTATACATGTCTAATGAATCTTTTGATTCAGTCGTTAAGGTTTGTTTGTAAAATAGACTAGTGATTTTTATTTTGGAGTTTCAGTGATGTCGATGGCTGGGAACATGATCTTACAAGAATTTGAAATCTAAGCTTTCTTTACAGATCGTATATTGGTTTCATTAAGTGTTGATTATGGAACTGAATAGTTATTACGCTCAAATTTGTAATACGATTATAAATTAGTCATTCACTAGGTAATTTATGGTACTTAAGGATCAAAAGATAATTAGAAGGGTAAAATTATAAGTTTAACCAGCTCTAATTTATGAACTAATGATTAGAGGACAGAACTACGTGAAACGATTATATTAATAGACTATACAAAAATACTCTATAAATACATTCTATAATCTCTAAGAGTGCAATTCCATATTTATAATGGAGTAATAAGAGAATTAATAAAAAATATTACTATTAATCTAGTTTACTGGAGCTTAGCATTATAAGTCCATGGATCCCAAGTCACTTCTGTACTACGCACTCTAGGGTGTAAATATTTCAGGACATGAGAAAACGAGTGACTTACAAAAATAATTTTTATTCTGGGGCAAGTACATAATTTTGAGATAATTATGTGTGATTAATTACTTAATAATTAATTAATTAAATTATTTATATTAATTTTTAGAAATTATATATAAATAATTATATCCATTAATTTTCAATTATCGGTAAGTGAAACAATATACTTAAACTTGAATCAAATTAGATAATGTTAAATTATTATTAGAGAATAATTCAAAATTTGAATTACTTAAATCTGTTATTTGTGAGCTAACAGATAAGTTAATTGATAAGAATAATCAGATAAGTTAATTTTGAATTAATTGATATCTAAATATTTATCTGATTAAAATAAATATTTAATTTACAGTAATTGCCACGTGTCAATCACTGATTGAGAATCAGAAATTGACATGAACTACTGTAGTGCCACGTGGCACTTCAGTCGTGCAAAAATTATGGTGAATCCTACTGCAATGGTAATTTTAAAATTAAATATTATTTTATGTCTATCCCAAAAAATCTTATATGCCATTATCTAGAAAATATATAAATATTATTTTATTGGCCTCAGTGTTGAAGGTGAAAAAAGAACACAATTGCTATGAGGGTGAATTTTCTCTATGATTAGAAAGTTAATCAAAAACTCTGAAAGAATAATAATCATATTATCTCAGAGTATTTTCTCACAAAATTAATTATTCTCAGCAAATCTTTAGATTTCATGTGCTCAGCACATCTAGAGATAGAAAGATATTTTTGTAATTATTCTGATCTCGAGAATATGAAGAACACACGAGGGAACGAAAAGGAAAAGAAAAAATAGGAACTACTAGGGAATTTCGATGTCGGCACCGAAAATAGGATGGGTGGTGGTGGAAGAGTCCTATCGTTGGTGGCAACTGTTATCACATCTAGAGAATTTTCACAGAAACCTTAATACCAACTTATCCTATCACTGCAGAGTATTATGAAAACCCTAACTCTATCTTATATCTTTTAAATTTTAAAATTAACTTTAATTTTTAATCTTATAAAAATTAAAGATTAATTAATTGATTGAGTTTGACCCAAGTTTGATCGAATCAATAAATTATTTTTAACTAAGTCAAATTCAATAATTTTGAAAGATAATTATAGAGATAATTTTTTAATTAAGAAAAATAGTATTGTCTAACTAAAAGAGTTTTGTTCGTAACTCGAAGATTATGAAGATGGATATTAGGTGGAGAATAATATATTTTGAAAATATGTAATCTTGAAGTCTTCTTTGTATTTTTATTTCTGTATTTCAATGGTTGTAATATAGAAATACACAATAGTTTTTCGGTCCATTATTATTTTATTTAATTGTTAAATAAATTTTTATTGATACGATTTATAACATGACCATGCATTAGTCGATCACATGCCGTACATGAAATCCCACACAGTTTTATTTAATCATGCATCCCATATGTAGAAACATGATTTATTAGGATTGTCCTAATACGTTTATATGAATTGTTTTCATAAATCAATTGAATGTAAAATACTAGGTTTTAATTAGTTAAAACTTGGTAATCACACCACTCTAAAAGCTATAGTAAACTTTAGGATAACCAACTTTAGTAAAATAGTTTTATTAAAGTTTGATGAATGTAATTAATTAGTTAATCTAAGTTCATCTAATTATGACTTAGGCTTTTTAGAATGTTAAATGAACTTAAACCAATGAGATTGAATTAACTGTTAATTTAACATTCATAGGGTTATTATTTTAACTAGTAATTAATTTGAAATTAATTCATTAGTTAAAATAGAAACACATTATCCTAAAATAGTGAGTGCGAGAAGGTTGACATGTCAATATAACCTATGGTCTCCATTATTAGTACAACACTGTGAGATACAGTGAGGACCTCAAGATGACTTTGTTTTCATCTCTCTAAAGAAGGTTTCAAGCTGTATCAATATCAATGTTAGACTTCTTAAGAAGATAAGACTAAGTGAAGAAGTTTAATTTTGACTGACCCTAAGATGACATATTCTAAATCAAGTCATGGAATGTCTCATAAACAATCTAAGTTTTAATTAATAAGGATGAGAATGTCTCATACACAATCTAAGATTAATTTGATCGACCCTAAGGTTACACATTAATTGTTAGTTTGTCTTATCATGGATTAGTAAATGAAAAATTTATGTGTTTAGTATATTACATTCATGCATCACATTTACTTTTTAAATTCTAGATATTTATTTTAATTATATTGAATTATGTTTGTTTTATTTTTTAGTTATTATTATGTTTACCATGGGTAACCCTGTTACTTGTACTTGAGAAATTGAATAGTGATAATTTCATAAGATGGAAATCAAATTTAAACTTCATGGTAATTTCTGAGAACCACAAATTTGTTCTTACTGAGAAATGTCTTGAGGAGCCCGCTGCCAATGCCCCTAAGAATGTTAGGGAAAAGTTTGATGCTTGGATTCTATCCAACAACAAAACGAAGTGCCACATGCTTGTGAACATGAATGATGTTCTCAGAACCAAGCATGAGAGCATGAAGACTGTCTATGAGATTATGGAATCTCTACAGACAATGTTTGGACAGCAGTCTGATCAAAGTCATCATGAGGCTACTTGGAGCTACATGACGACCAAGATGAAGAAATGTATTTCTGTGCGTGAACATGTTTTGAACATGATCAAAATAATGCATGAGAAAGAAGTACATAGGGCGACCATTGATGAACGAACTCAAGTCAACATTATACTTGAATCGCTCACACATGTTTTCTTTTGCGTTCACCACCAACTATGTTATGAACAAGTTGCAATTTAACATGACCCAATTGTTGAATGAAATACAGACTTTTGAGTCATTCAATAAGAGTATGACCAATGAGGGCAAGGAAAATGTTGGCGAGCAAAAACCTTCTTCTACTGTTGTTAAAAGTAACAAGAGGAAGAAGATCAATGGTAAGGGTAAAGGTAAGAACAAGAAAGGGGAAAAAGCCAAGACATCGTTGAAAGCCAAGAAGAACAAGAATGACAACAAGCCCAAGGGAAAATGTTTTCACTGTGGGGTTGATGTTCATTGGAAGAGAAACTGTAACAAATATATATCCGAGATGAAAAAGAAATGTAAATATGATTTACTTGTACTTGAAGCTTGTTTAATGGAATATGATTTATCTTCTTTGCAAATACTTGATTCGTCAAGGGAGCTGGCTGATGGCAAAGTCATTATGAGAGTTGACACTGGTGTGCTCGTGTCAGCAAAAGCATTAGGGACAATCCGTTTACTTTTTGGAAATAATTATTTAGTTTTGAATTATGTTTATTATATTCCTAGATTTTTGAGAAATTTCATTTCTCTTTCTCTTTTGCATGAACAATTATTTGAAGTTTCTTTAATTTATAATGAGTTGATAATTTTTAAGAATTGATTCAATATTTGTCATGCAAAAGTATCAAACGGACTATATATGCTTAAATCGACAAAACACGCATTAAATAATTATGAGTTATTTAAAGCAGCAAAATATAAAAGTAACGATCGACATATAGTTTCTCATGATGATGATAACACATATCTTTGACATCTTAGATTGGGAAATATTAATCTAGATAAGTTAAACAGATTAACAAATCATGGTACCTTGAGAGAACTAAAAGTTAGAACTTTTCATGTTTGTGAATTTTGTCTAGAATGTAAAATGACCAAGAGACCTTTCACAAGAAATGGACAAAGAGCCAAGGAACGACTTGAGCTAGTGCATAGTGATGTATGTGGACCAACCAATGTACAAACTAGTGGTGACCAGTATGAGTATTTCGTTACTTTTATTGATGATTACTCAAGATATAGTAATATATACCTAATGCATAGAAAGTCTGAAACTTTTGGAAAGTTTAACGACTGTAAAACTGAAGCTGAAAAACAATTAGGTAAATCATTAGAATTTAGAACTCAAGGATTACTTGCTGGAGTATGGAATCCTATCCCAACTCACAGCACCTGGAACACCACGACAAAATGGTGTTTCAAAAAGGAGAAATCGAACCTTATTAGATATGGTTCGGTCGATTTAAGCTACTCATCACAACCATTTACATTTTGAGGATATGCATTACACACACCAACATACATTTTGAATGTAGTACCATATAAGTTTGTAAGCAAGTCATATTTAGAGTTATGGATAGGCTCCCAACCCGATTTTCATCATTTCCAAATATCAGGATGTCCAGCTCACGTTCTTAGACTTAAGACTGGAACATAAGATCTAAATTATGCATATTCGTTGGCTGTGCTCCAGAGACTAGAGGTGAGTACTTTTATAGTCCCAATGATCAAAAGATGTTTGTATCGACAAATGCCACCTTCCTCGAACACGACTATATGAAAAACTACAAACCTCTAAGTAAAGAAATTCTCGAAGAATTAGCATCTGGTGAGATTACACTACCTTCATCATCAACTGATAAATGACAGACCACAAAAACCACATTTCTTATTCAGGAAACCCTGATGCAACGTCATAGTGGGAGGGTTGTAAGACAACATATTCGCTATAAACTAGAGTCACATGTCCTAGTGTCTGACACTGATAAAGACGATCCATTATCTTATGAAGAAGCAATAGATGATCCTGAAAAGGAGAAATGGCAAGATGCCATGAACCAGGAAATGTAATCGATGTATTCCAATTCTGCCCGAGAACTTGTAAATCCATTTGAAGATGCCAGGCCCATTGGATGTAAATGAATATTCAAGAGATACAGATGGAAAAGTAGAGACTTTCAAAACACGGCTGATAGCCAATGGCTGTATGTAAAGGGAATGGGTCGAGTATGAAGAGACATTCTCCTGTGTTGCCATGCTAAAATCTATTCACATCATTTTGTCCATTTCCGCTTGTTTAGAATGTGAAATATGGTAAATGGATGTCAAGACATGATTTCTAAATGACTCTTTTAAAGAAAGCATCTATATGATGCAACTAGAAGAGTTTGTGAAAAATGGGCAAGATTAGAAAGTATGCAAATTGCTTAAATCTATTTATGGATTAAAGCAAACATCTAGATCTTAGAATCTTACATTTGATGAGATTATTAAATCATATGGTTCGAGATAAATGTTGGCAAACCTTGTGTTTATAAATACATCAAAGTTAAGATAATAGTTTTCTTAGTTCTTTATGTTAACGATATTCTACTAATTGAAAATGATGTATAAATTTGGTCAAAGGTAAAAATGTGGTTAGCTGAGAAATTCTAAATGAAAAATTTCGGAGAAACGATCTATGTTTTAGGCATCCAAATCCTAGGAGATAGAAAGAACAAGCCCTTGACACTTTCTTAGTCATCTTATATTGATAAGGTGCTGAAAAGATTCTCTATGGAGAATTCTAAGAAAGTTCAACTACCAACCAGACATGGAATTGTCCACTCCAATGAGCAATGTCCTAAGACACCTCAGGAGGAAGAAGATATATGAAAGGTTCTTTATGCTTCAGCTGTTGGCAGTCTCATGTATGACATGTTGTTTACGAGACCAAACATTTATTATGCAATGAGAATTGTCTGTCGTTATCAGTCGAATTAAGGTTTGGAACATTGGATTGCAGTAAAGCATATTCTCAAGTAACTTAGGAGAACGAGAAACTATATGCTTGTTTATTCAGGTAGAGACCTGAACCTTACTGGATATACTGATTCTAATTTTCAATCAGGCAGAGATAGTCGAAAGTCGACACCTGGATCAATATTCATCCTAGGTGGATGAGTTGTAGTATGGAGAAGTATCAAACAATCTAGCATTGCAGGTTCCACTATAAAAGCCGAATATATAACGGCTTGTGAAGCTACAAAAGAAGCGGTATGGCTCAAAAAGTTCTATACTGATCTGGAAGTAGTTCTAGATATGGACATGTCATTGATCCTGTACTTTGACAACAGTGGGGCGATAGCTAATTTCAAATAACCGAGAAGCCACAAGACGGGCAAGCACATATAGAGGAAATATCATATTGTAAGAGAAATTGTGTATCGAGGGGATGCGACTGTTATGAAGATAATGTCAAATCAAAACCATACTGTTATGAAGATAGTGTCAAATCAAAACCATAATGAATAAAATTGTCAGTAACATATTAAAGTATGAAATCTTTAATGAGTGATTGCTAGTATGGTTTACTAAGCATTATGAGTGCATGTGATCTAAATCTGGATCATTGATGTGTACTTTATATAATAAAATTATATATGATATGACCGATGAGAATTAATATATTTATTAATTTATCATAAAGATTTAATACACATCAATCTGATGATCATATGTAGATCAATCTTAATCTTGAGTAGTCATGAACTCCCATACATATTAATGTTTATTTGTAAAAATATGCTAATGACTTTTGTTTTGGATATTCAGTGATGTGGATGGATGAAAACATGATCTTACAAGATTTGGAATCCAAGTTTTCCTAATGGGTTGTATATCGGTTTCCTCAAGTGTTGATTCTAGAACTGAATGGTTATTGAACTCAAATTTATAATACGACTATAAATTAGCCATTCACTAATAAATTAATGGTACTTAAGGATCACAATGTAATTAGAATAGTCAAATGGTAATTTTGACCGACTTTAATTTACGAACCAATAATTGGATGATAGAACAATGTGAAATGATTAAATCAATGGACTACACGAGAATACTCTGTAAATACATTCTATAATCTCTAAGAGTGCAATATCTTATTTATAGTGGAGTAATAATGAAATTAATAAATTTATTTAATTAAAGAATTTAATTAATGATCTGGTTTATTGGAGCTTAGGATTATAAGTCAATGGTCCCCAAGTCACCTCTGTAATACGCAATCTATGGAGTGAATATTTCACGACATGATAAAAGTACTAACTTGCAAAATAAATTTTTATTCTCGGTCAAGTACATAGTTATGAGATAATTATGTGTGATTAATTAATTAAAAATTAATTAGTTAAATTATTTATCTTAATTTTTGGAAATTATATCTAAATAATTATACCGATTAGCTTTTTAATTATCGATAAGTTAGACAATATACTTAAATTTGAATCAAATTAGGTAATGTTAAATTATTATTAAATAATAATTTAAAAATTTGAATCAACTAAATCTGTTATCTGTGAACTAACATATAAGATAGTTGATAGGGATAATAAAATAAGTTAATTTCGAATTAACTGATTCTAGATATTTATCTAAGTAAAATAAATATTTAATTTACAGTAATTATCATGTGTCAATCACTGATTGAGATTCAGAGATTGACATGAACTATTATAATGTCATCTGGCACTACAGTAGTGGGCGTGTAATACTGTAGTGCCATAGTGGGGTTCACTGCAACGGTAAATTTAAAATTAAATATTATTTTAATTATCCCTAAAAATCCAATATGTCATTATCTCAAAAATATATAAATATTATTCTATTGGCCTTGGAGTTGAAGGTGAGAAAATAACACTATTGCTATCAGGTTGAATTTTCTCTATGATTATAAAGTTCATAAAAAATTGTCTCACTAAATTAATCATTTTCAGTCAATCATTTTCAGTCAATCTCTAGATCTCATATGTTGAGTATATCTAGAGATAGAAAAGTATCTTTGAATTATTCTACGTGCCCACACTCGTTCTAGTGTGTTTGAGAATTGACTTGGAAGATTTTTTATGTGGATCTCGAAGTCTTTTATTTGTGGAAACGAAGGGTCATTGGTTTGCGAGGATGTTTGATATATACTAGAAGAGGTATATGATTCATATCCATGTATGTCTTAGATTTAATATATAAATATATAATGGATCTTGATTAAAAAGAGTTTTAAATAAAAGTTTTTATTTTAGAAATCGTTGTGTCACGCTTATTTTTTTTATCGAAAAAGATTTGTTCTTATAAATTTTTAAAAGCCCCATGCTTCCATCGTGCGAGCGCACCGTTTCCAACAATCGGTATCAGAGCGGTCATTATATATTTATGTACTAAATACTATGTGAGTTTTCTTACATTATTCATAATATATCTGATGTGCATGAATGAATGGATGGTTTTGTTTTTTGAATGTATGGTTTAAATAATGGATCGTTAATTGTATGGTGATTATTGTGTTAGATTTTGTTCTTTAATTTTTCCCTAGATCTTGTGTAAATCGTTTTCATGGGGTAGATATTTTTGCAATTTTATTTTGAATATTATAATGTAATTATTCCGATTGCGAGAAGACAAAGAACGCACGGGACGAACGAGGGGGAAAAAGTAAAAATAGGAATTCCTAGGGAATTCTGGCGTCGACCCCGAAAATAGAATTTCCTGCGCTGGCACCGCCGGTATTCTAGTGGTTGAACGCTGCTGGAAAAATTAGTCTCGTTTGCGAGCCCGCCGGAAACTTGGCAGCGGCGATGGACAGAAAATCGGCGGCCTGCGACGGTGATGGTTGGCGGTGGGAGTGTCTTATCGTTGGTGGCAACTATTGTCACATCTAGAAAAGTTTTTCATAAACCCTAATTCCAATTTACCCAAGCATTGTAGAGTTTTATGAAATCCTAACTCTATATTTTATCTTTTAAAATTTGAAATTATTGTAATTTTAAAATTAATTTTTATTTTTTAATTTTATAAAAATTAAATATTAATTAATTGATTGAGTTTACTAACTCAATAAATTATTTTTTGACTAAGTCAAATTTAATAATTTTAAAAGATAATTACAGAGATAATTTTAAAAGATAATTTCAGAGATGATTCCATCACCTACTCCAAAATACATAAGTCTTCTACAATGGGTGGAATTGTACCAACCCAACAAGAAGAACATTCAGCAATAGTGAACCGAGCAAGCCTATCCGCTACCGAATTACAAGAACGAGACACATGCTTCACACTAAAATTAGGAACGAAATTAGAATAGACTTAATAGCTCGGACAACATTATCACGCTTAGAAAAAATCACTATAGGAGACGAGATGGCATAACAGTCCTTGCCAGTATCTGCCTTAATAGCATTGATCCGAATATTGTTGTCCTTGGAAAATCTAAGACCATTGGAATAGCCATACATTTGGCTGAGAAGATATCCAAGGCAGCATCCAAGAAGAACGAGATGCAACCACCACTGACCCCTTACAATCACGGATAATAGCCCCCAAATCCTTGCCTCTAAAAGAACAGGAAGCATCGACGTTCAGCTTCAAGGAGCAAGGATCAGGCCTCAGCCACTTCGATATTCCATTCACACAGAAACGCTTCAGCCCGGTGCACAATCTCATCACCGACTAGCCCGCAACCTCTATGGATCGAAATATTCTTAAAAAATAAAATAAACCAACATAAACAGCCCAACAAAGCTAACGACTGGGCTGGGACATCAAGCATGTTCCTCTCAAATGCATGCATAGGGTCCCACAAATCCATAAAGTGCAAATTTGGATTGCCTGATAACAAATTGGAAGCAAAATCCAAACACCTTTAACTCGTGGACACAGAAACAAAGCATGGACAACCGATTCAGGCTTGCCACAAAACATACAATCCTTCGAGTCTCCAACTCCTCTTTTGGACAGATTATAAAACGTGGGGAGAATATTCCTCGAAGCCTACGACAAAAAGATCTTGATCTTTAGAGGCAGATTGATGTTCCATATCTTCCTCCACGAAGAGAAGGCCCCTAAAGAGGAACTACCAGGATAAGAATTCCTATTAACAGCCACCCAATGAATAATGCCACATTTATCCATGCAGTCCTGACCGACAAGAGGAAAATAAGAGATCAACTTAATTTCATCCTCATGAAAAAAAGCCTCAACCGCAGCTTACTCCCCCTGCAACCTATAATAAAATCAGCCACCTTCAAATCATTAGGAACACAAGCTACATAGAGTGGTTTAAAAGAAAGATGCTTGAGAATCCAAGCATCTATGCCCGCTATAATATCAAGTTTGTAATTTTCATGATATATATATATATATACTGGGTAAGGTCTGTTGAGCAGAGATTGCGTTAAGACCGTTGACCCCTGTAAAACATTGACAGACGTGCTCAGTGTAAGTTATTTTGTTATCTGAAATGACTGGACTTACAGTGTTTTACCTCCTCACATGATAGGTGCGTGTTGGTTAGCCCCAAGTTGGTATCAGAGTCATGATTAGTCTTGGTTATAGTACTGTTTATATCCTCTTTACATTAGGCATACATGGTCACACACACACATGTCTGACCTTAGCTCTACATCTATACAATTCGTAGCTAATACAGTAACCTCCACATCTGAGGTAATCAAATTAATTGTATATCAAGATGTAAAAGAAGCTTTAGATAAATTGACTATACCTAAGGTAAAACCTGAAACAATATATAAGATTGGAACCTTTGATTTCACTAGCCGTAAAATCATTAAAATATTTGAATATGCCATTCCATTACAGCATAATGATGATGTTTTATATCTGTTACATTTGCATGATTTATATCCATTCATACAAAAATATAAATATGTGCATATAGGCTTAGTGCAAATTGCATTAAACCCTTTAACTCTGCTAGGACAGAACACCAGCATACAATGCACTCTTAGAGATGGTAGATGTCTGAACTGGAAAGCTTCCCTTATGGGAGCCATAGAAACTAGTTTATCTCATGGACCTATTTATTTTAATATTTATCCGAATTTAAGTATTGCGCTATCTGACAGCAATCTAGCCAAAGTACTTGAACTGAGACTCAATCACATGGCTATGATTATCTTCCAGGATCGTCTCCCTTTGCTATCCTCTTTAGGATTCATCTTAAGGTTTTGACAACCTCGAATCCTTATACCAGAAAGCAAAGTGAGCAAGGACATACTGTCCTTATTGATACTAATCTATTTAACAGCCAAGTGGCTGTTCCTCGCATGATTCCCTGGTCTGACATCACCTTTCCTGACACCTGGCAAATTCCCCAGGCTGTCCCTACCAGACCTGTCATCCGACAATCCCTTGATGATGTCATCCAAACTCACGGTGGCAACGTCTATCTTCGTTTTCAAAAACCACATCTGCCTTTGATTCGAAGCCCTTCTAGTCTCAGCCACCATAGTATACCTCCTTATCAGGTGGAGATCCTCGAATCTTCTCGGGCCTCTTTCACTGAACCTCATGGATCAGAGGAATGTGATCATTCTTTTCCCCCGGAAGATCAGATTAGAGGAATTCACATCAGCGAAAATCAGATTCCTCATGATGTTTATGAATCCACCATAAACAGAAGGCCAATGAGCCCAACCGCAAGTGACATGCAATTCAACATTTAGATGGATTTTACACCCAATAGTATGTTAAGACAAAGTCTTCACCAGGATTTTATGCAACCAAAATATAAGGATTTCAGAGATTGATATTTCGCCAACCATAATCCTCAACAGCTCTTAGATCTTAAGAACCTATACTACTTCCAATTAGAACAGGATCAATGCCTTCAGTCTTTTCCTGAATGGTATTACCAGCTCACTCAAAGAGTCAAAATTAAAGATGACCAACAGTTACAAGTTCTCACCAATATACAGAAAACTTGGATAACCACAATTGGTAGAACCTACCATGCTATTCATCCACCACCTTTATCCTTAGAGCTTGTTCCAGGAAAAGGTAACCAAAAACCATTGGTCATTAACCCCTATACTGAGGTTTCTGATAAGACCAACCATCAGGATATTGTTAAGGTAAAATATATTCTACCATTAACCAAACAGAACAATTACACCAACCTCTTCCTTCAAACTGTAGGAACACAGTTAACTAGGATTGAGGAACAAGTTTCTCAAATCCAGGAGATCCAATCTAAAACTCCTCCAACTAACAAACCCAAAATCACGATTGAACCAGTAACGCCGAAACCTCCTTTAGATGTTCAGAATTTTAAATTAAAATCTAGTAAGAAGGAAGATGATTTTATGGAAACCATAATGGATAAGATCAAGAATCTGAAGATCTTTACACCTGATAAGACCTCCATACCTGAAACATCTTCAGGACAGTTGAACATGATGAATCAAGATGAACCACCTAATCCTAAAGAACCTGAAGAGTATTCCCTCTCAAATCTTAGATATTCAAAAGAATTTTGATGATTCCATCAATAAACTATCTTCTAGCTATTCAAAAAGACCTACTACCCATATGGCTTTAAATGGACCGAGTAGGTACTATTATCCCAGACCTACTCCCCAAGATATTTTATATGAAGAAGACTTTCTCCATTCTCAGAAATCTTACCATGGCAAAACCATCTATGAATGGAACATCGATGGTAAAACAGAATATCAGGTCTTCGAGACCATTCATCAAATGATCATGTACTCTTCTCTGTGTAAGCAGAATGAGAATACTGATCACCAGATCTGCAGGTTCCTGGTCAATGGATTCACAGGAATGCTGAAAGGCTGGTGGGATAATTGTCTCACTGAAAGTCAACGCCAAAAAATCTTAAACTCTTTCAAAATAAATATTGACCCAATTACTGGTACTCGTACCAGAACTGAAGATGCCTGTTATACCCTGGTCCAATCCATTATTCACCATTTCTTTGGCCCAGGAATTGTCAATACTGATAAGCACAGATAACTTCTCCAAAACCTGAGATGCCCTTCTCTGACTCACTTCAGATGGTATAAAGATGTCTTTCTAATGAAAGTCATGCAGAGAAGTGATGCAAACAATGAACATTGGAAGGCAAAGTTCATTGATGGCCTCCCAAGTCTTTTTGCTGAAAGAGTAAGAAGAAAACTGTGCGATAAGCACGATCAAATGGACATTCCTTATGATCAATATACTTATGGATATCTCATTGCCCTAGTAATAGAAGAAGGACTAGGATTATGCAATGATATGAAACTACAACATATGATGAAAAACCAGAATCTTGACAATAGAAAAGAATTAGGTGAATTTTGTGATCAATTTACCTATGATACTAAAATCCATTATCCAAATACTTCTTCATCATCTAAACCTCCTAGAATTTCCTCAAAGCATTATAAATCGCATAAGAAATACTTTTCGAAAAAGAAATTCAGACATAAAGAATCCAAATATAGATCTCAACCACACCAGAAATCTCATAACAGCAAAGCCAAACCCATTTGTTATAAGTGTGGCTTAACTGGACATTTTGCCAACAAATGCCGATCTAAATTCAAAAGAAAACTTCATGAGTTAGCTCTCGATGAAGAAACACAACAAAAGATTCTGAACTGCCTCTCTGACGACAGCTCTACTACCCATTCAGATGATGACGTTGCATATATTTATGCATCTGGATCTGATTCTTCTGTCACATATGAACAACCTGATCAACCTTGCTGCAGCTCTAAGAACTGCAATACCATAAAAGAAACCAATTATTGGAAGGCAATTGTTGAGATGAACTGTTTAGATATGAAAGGACCAGGTCTAAATGTATTAACTGATACTCAACGATCTCTTCTTGCCACAGCTAATCAAATCACTGATCCTGAAATGAAACTCAAGTTTCTAGAAACTTGTTATAAGGAATATTCCACTCCTGAAATAAAACCTGTAGAAAACTACAGTATGAAAGAATTATTAACCCGTATCCAACAGGATTATATCCCTCATAAACCCGTAACTATTTCTGATTTGAAAATGAAAATTAATATTATTAAATCTGACATCCAGTAGTTAAAGACTGCACATCAAATCCTTTCTCAAGAGCTGAATCTCTTCAAACAGTCTACAGCCAAAGGGAAAGCCTCTGTAGTCTTCCTAGACCTGCCTTCACCAGATCAACCAGGTCAAAGTCAAGGACAACCTTTGACTTCACCAGATCAAGCATCTCCTAGTCAAAGTCAAAGTCAGATTTTGACCTCCCCAAATCAGCCTTGTTAGATCTCACCAGATCAGACAAAGGAGAATAATCCGTACCTATTCCTTCTAAACCAGTTCACCTTGCAGAAATGGTATACCAAGATTACCTTAGTAATCAAATCTGATTTTCTCAGTACTGACGCCATTGTCCTAGATAGTGGTGCAGATATGAACTGTATTCATGAACGCTTAATCCTTTTAAAATATTTTCATACAACCACTCAATCTCTCACAAGCGCCAGTGGGAATTTAATGAGAATCCAATACAAAATACCAGAAGCACTTATCTGCAAACAGGGAGTTTGCATACCTGCTTCATTTGTGCTCATTAAGAATATGACACAAAGTATTATCTTAGGCAATCATTTTCTTAATTCAATTATGCGTATTACCAGAATTGATACCTCTGGTATCCATACAGTTGTTGATACTGTTGACATTAGTTTTGAATTCATTACCAAACCGTATATGAAGGAAGTAGATATCATCAGACATCTGATTGATAATAAGACAAATCAGATTAATTTATTACAAAAAGAAATACACTTTTTGACAGTTGACCAACGTATTCAACAACCCGCAATACAAAAGAAAATTCACACAATCCTTCATGAATTCCAATCTAAAACTTGTAGTGATATCCCTAATGCTTTTTGGGATAGAAAGAAACACATTATATCTTTGCCTTATTAGACAGACTTCAATGAGAAGAATATTCCTACCAAATCGAGATCTAGTCAAATGAAAAAGGAATATTTAGAACTCTGCAAAACTGACATTGAATCTCTGTTAGCAAAGAAATTAATTAGACCCAGTGAATCTCCTTGGAGTTGTACTGGTTTCTATGTAAACAAAAATGCTGAGATAGAAAGAGGATCACCTAGATTAGTGATCAATTATAAACCATTGAATGATGCATTACAATGGATTAGATATCCAATCCCAAATAAAAAAGATCTACTTGATATACTTTATGATTCTGTAATCTTTTTAAAATTTGATCTGAAATCTGGATTTTGACAAATCCAAATAGCTGAAGCAGACGGGTATAAAACTGCCTTTACTGTACCTTTTGGCCATTTTGAATGGAATGTTTTACCATTTGGTGTCAAAAATGGTCCATCTGAATTTCAGCATATCATGAATGATATTTTTAATACTTACACTACATTTATTATCTGTTACATTGATGATATCTTATTCTTCTCATCATCTATAGACCAGCATTTTAAACATCTTAATATTTTTAAGAATGTGATTATCCGTAATGGTTTAGTATTATCTGCTACTAAAATGAAATTATTTCAAACAACAGTTAGATTCTTAGGCCATAACATTTCTAATGGCACTATTATTCCTATTAACCGTAGTATAAATTTTGCATCTAAATTTTCAGATGAAATAAAAGATAAAACACAATTACAACGATTTCTAGGAAGTTTGAATTATATCCGTGACTTTTATCCCCAACTAGCTCAGGATACTGCTCTGTTAAATTAGAGACTTCAAAAGAAACCTATACCTTGAACATCAGATCTTACACTAGCAGTTAAGAATATTACAGCTAAAATTCAACAATTACACCGTTTAGCTTTACCACACCCGACATGGAATAAAATTGTAGAAACTGATGCCTCTAACCTAGGTTATGGAGGTATTCTGAAGCAGTTAAATCCTCAAACTCATAAAGAAGAATTATTAAGATTCACCTCTGGTACCTGAAAAGGACCAGCAAAAAATTATCCAACAATTAAACAAGAATGTTTAGCAATTGTGAAATGTGTATTAAAATTTCAAGATGATCTATTAAATCAACATTTTCTTATCTGTGTTGACTGCTCTGCTGCAAAACAGATTTTCAAAAAAGATGTACAAAATCTTGCATCAAAACAAATATTTGCATCATGGCAAAATATTTTATCTATATTTGATTTTGATATTGAATATATTAAAGGTGAACAGAATTCTCTTCCTAATTTTCTAACCCGTGAATATTTACAGGGAACAAAATTCAATAATGAATAACCGAGAAAAAGGCCGCAGCTCTCTTGGGCGTGGACGTGGCAGAACCAATCTGCAATATCCGAATGATGAGATTTTCTGGCCTTCAGAATTCTCCAGTGTACAAGAGGTTACTCGCAAGAGTATAAAAGAAGTCCTCTTGACACAAGAACAGTACATTATTAACCGAATATCTGAGGAAATAATCCTCACTATTGAACCGAATGATGAAAAATGGATGGAAGATCCATGGGAGATAAAAACCCGTTATCTCTCCACACAACAGTATCCTACCCGATTTGAACACTATAGATACATATACAATCTGGGAGCATGGAAATCAGACATACATTCCATGACTCTAACCGAAATACCAGCCCAATTACTTTTAGTAAGGCTGTAATCAGAAACTTCATCTCCATTAATCAATGGGGTCTACATCCACATACTACCAGAACTATGGAGATACACCAGAAAACTATCAAATACAGTTATTGGGATTACATAGAATCCTTTACCAATACATTTTATTTGAAAAATTCGATACGAAACCACACATGGTTTATCCGTATATGTCCTGAGGTATTAGACACAGTCTTACCAAATTGGTTCCTCCTTTGGTGGGATAAATTTGGCCTTACATTTGATACTTTACCAGAAATATTACAAACTGAATTTAAAGAATGGCATTCACAATATGCCCTCATCAATAAAAATAGTACCGTATCCAAAGCATTGGTACATTTTACCATCCGATTTAATATCCCATGGATTTGGAAATGGGATCTTAAATGTGATTATCAGAATGGAATACCCATACTAAAACGTATATTCTTTATCAAATGGTGGGACAAATGCATGAACCCACATTTAACTGAATTAATTAAACTGATCAAGACCCATGGACAAGCCTGCTATGAATCAATCCCAAAACCTGTACCCGTACCAACGAGTAATCCATTCTTAAATGCTCAAACTATAATTAAACGGCAGTTTCCCCAAATCAGTGACAAAGAGTTAGCTGTAAGAACCATGACTTTTGTAAAAAACCAGTTCCTACATGTGTTTGGATCTGACACAACCTCTATGGCCACATCAAGCACCAATCCGAGTGTACAACAACCATTATTAGTATCTCCTCCTACTGAGCCTACCACTGATCTCAGTCTTGACCTCATTCAGCACAATGCCTTCAGCATCCTTGCTGGCGAGAGTCAAGACCCGAATGATGACTTACCAGATCTGACACCAGCAGTGGACCCACCAGAGCCAACCATTGCTGACTTTTGAGACTCATTAGCGTCCATTATCTCAGACCAGCTCGAGAAAGACAAAAACCATAAAGGAAAAGGCAAACTCAATTAATATAACTGGACCAGCTGTCAAGCACTAAACAGAAACAAACAAAGGTCTCCACAATAGCCTTGCCAAACCGACCACGTGGACGATGTTTGCACACCACGCTACCCTACCTAATCATCTATGCATAGAATAATGTTGTATCGTTACTCTAGTTTGAGTTAAGTTACTTTTCTAAATAATGTTGTACTCTAGTTTAGTTACTTTTATGTATTATAAAAAGCCCCCTCACCCTTGTTGAGAAGGACGAAGCTTTTCTTTTATGTTTAATAGAATGCTCATGAGTTGAACCCTTAAGTTTGCCTTAACATTTTCTCTCTAACTCCTCTCTTATTTCTTATCTCCATTACTGTCCTGCTCACACCTGCACATATATAACGCTGTTGCAATCAGGAGCTCCAGTGCTCCCTAACCGTAAGTTTCTTTTACTCCCCATATTCTCTGTTCATGAGACCATGTATGTATTAATGTAAACCATGTATAACCATGACTATAAGCTTTACTAATCATGATCCTGTTGCTAACCCAAAGGCACTCAATATATATCTGTTATGGTTGAGGAAGTACTCACTGTACTACAGTAAGTTCAGGAAACAATCAATGAACACTGAGTGGGACGTCACCCAAGTCACGCCTGGGTAAGGTCTGTTGAGCAGAGATTGCGTTAAGATCGTTGACCCCTGTAAAATGTTGACAGACGTGCTTAGTGTAAGTTATTTTGTTATCTGAACTGACTGGACTTACAGTGTTTTGCCTCCTCACATGATGGGTGTGTGTTGGTTAGCCCCAAGTTGGTATATATATATATACATACATATATATATTCTTTTTTCTAGCACTAGGGTAGACCACGATATTGTCAAACCAAACCGAACAGTGAAAACCTTAGCTTGGTCTATCTAGACTTTTAGAAATGCTGAAGTTAGTGCTAAGACCCTCGTAACCCTTTTAAAGTACTTTTTCTAAATTTCAGACGGTTCATCCTAATCTTAATTAATACTTTTTTCTAATAACCCAGGTAATACTTTTAAGGCTCACTTGTCTTATTTAGAGGAGAGCGCCTTATTTAAATGGGTTAAACTGACACTAATGATACTTTAAAATGTAATCCAGATCAAGCTGGTATTGGTGTTAATATTCAAAAGTCTGATGGAAGTTGGTTGGCGAGTATTATGGGTATATCGATCACTCGTCAAACGACATGGATGAACTTTGGAGTGTGAGAGAAGGTTTGAATCTTGCTTTAAGTCTTCGAGTCCATCATATTATTCTTGAATCTAATTATGTGGTTGTCACTAACATTCTCAACTCTGTTGACACATATACTTAATCGCTTGAATGACTCATTGTTAATTGCCGTAATCTGATTAATCATAGTTGGAACAACACTTTATTTCATATTCTAGTTGAAAATGACTTCTGTCATGATTAATTAGCTAATCCTAGTGGCCGGTCATGTACTTATTTATAAGTTTTTCATTCTCCTCCACTTGGTTTGAAGCCTTGGGTTAAATGCGGACCTTTACGGGTTTCTTTAGTTGGGTTTTGGTCCCTAACTTCATCGGTACAAAAATGGTGTACATCATTAGTTATTTGGAAGATATCAATCTCAATAACAACTCAAGCTTTCATACTTTTTTTTATAAAGTACGTTTTATATAGTGAATAGTGAACTATGACCACACATCTCGTTATCGTGGTCGGTTTAACAATTTTCAACTTTAAAGAAACAGGCTCCAAAAGCTAGTCATTAAGTCGGTCCACTCAGGATTTAAAGAAGGGCTTTTGGCATGAATAACCCTATTCTAAAAATAATTAACAACAATAACCCTTAAATAATAGTTGTAAAAATTGCCTATCTTTTAATATAATCACTGACTAAAATAAGAGATTCTAAAAATGCCCCTTTCAGTACATAACAGAAACATTCATCTCCTCATTTCTCACTCACACACGATTGGGCACTCCACCATTTCACGGAGAAATCTACTCCAACCTATGAGGCACAAAGATACGAAGAGCAGCGACTGAGACAAGCAGAGCAGTCAACAGGCCACCGTGAACCACACAGTAAAACCCATCCACGCATAGAAATCCATCACCATGAACCATCGAGAAATCCACTCCAAACAAGAGCAACCACCGAGAAACCCTCCACAACCATTGAGAAACCCATCAACAATCAAAACCACCGAGATGAGTTTGTGATTTTGAAATTGAAATTTGATTTCATTGACAGCGGTGGGAATCATAGGGAACTGTTGATGTGTATTACCACTAATCGAGCTCTCATGATTCTTCCCACAAATGGTGATGTCGTGACTAGAATATTTGCAATTAATGCCACTCTAGAAAATATGTGCAATTAATGTCACCCTAGAGGAATAGCAAATAGATGCAATTAATGCCACCCTAGGAAAGACAAGAAACCAAAGTGGTGTGGTCCACAGAATGGGCAAAGGAATTGACAATTGAGGGACAAAACCCTCCCCAATATAAATAAGGATTTTGTTTCAGAGGATTTTCTTATAATTTTTTTAGCCATTTGATAAACCTTTTTTCTAGCCATATGTCAAACCTTTTATTTCTTATACTAATATATGCAGACTGCATATGTTAAAAATATCTTTACAACTTGTAAAATTATTATTAACCACACACATTTTTTTTATTCAATATCAACAAGACGGTGTAAGAAAATTAATTGTTCCACTAAGTAATATTTTTTATTTTTTAAAAAATGGATACACAAGACTAACAATGTTGGAATTGATATTAATCAGAGTATGTTGCATTTACACATTTTGTACAATGTCTAAAAGACATTATGTATTTAAATGTTCCACTAAATAATAATTTTTTATTTACATATCATCAATACATTAAATTGTTAAACAAAATTATAAGTGAGAATAACTAGTGGCTAAACTCTTAGGAATGAGGAATGAAGATGAGGTAAATAAGTGAGGCTCCATCTCCATCTTTGAAAAGACGAAAAACAAATGAAATGCAAAGTCTATCACAAATAAGAATACACAATTTATTGTTAATAACAATGTACTCAGTTAACATTACTCGTAAAAGAAATAACTAAACTTACATTTCTTGCAAGCACTATGTTTACATTTTGTACAAAAACACTTCTTTTCGTAAGAAAACTTAAGAAGTTTTGAATTTTATTGTAGGAAAAATCACTTTAAAAAATAAGATATAGTTGTTACATACAAAAAGAAGTGGTTGATAATATATTTATGATATTTTTAAACGTAATATATATTAATTGTAAGCTTAGCATTATTTTCTTGTAAACTCAATATTGTTTTTTTATAACTCCATAATCTATATGTCAAAAACATGTTTTCAATTTTCATACATATAATTAACAAATATTTATTGTTGAAATATCACGAATACAATATCAAAATCAATTATAACTTAGTAAGATCTATATGTATTTCAAGGAAAAAACATAAAATGCAGTAACAAATATGCAGCAAAGTACATTGCATCTCCGGACACATCTAGTTAAATATCTGTTGACGACTCGTAAACATATATTTAACCATACACATTTTTTTATTCAAAATGAAAGAGACAATAAAAGTGTGTTAAAGATAGTTCACCTATTTCCTGGGCAGTACAGAATTTGTCAAAAGACAATTTCAAATAGAAGAATAGCGGTTAAATTTTAAACATGTTTTCAATTTGTTGACATATAATTAATGAAATATTTATTGTTGAAATATCACGAAGACAGTATCAAAATTAATTACAACTTAGTAAAATCTATAAGAATTTCAAGGAAAAAAACATAAAAGGAAGCAATAAATATGCACAAAGTATATTGTATCTCCAAACTCAATAGGTTAAAAATATATTTACGAGTCGAAAATAGTTATTTAACCAGACACATTTTTTATTAAAAAAAGGGACAATAACAAATATGTATATGTATTTCAAGTAAAATCAATATGTATTTCAAGGAAAAAACACCAAAGGCAGTAACAAATATGCACAAAGGACGCTGCAACTCTCGCCTCAACACGTTAAAAATATGTTCACGACTCGTAAGCATATATTTAACAAGACATATTTTTAATTCAAAATAAAATAAATAGTAATAGCATGTTGCAGATAGTTATTATATTTTGAGAACACGGAACAATACAAAATTGGCAAAACAAATGCTTTCAATGAGAATAACTAACGGCTAAGTTTTTAGGGTTTTTGTACGCCTTTTTATTGTGACCAGAACGACCATATGAACTACATTTCACCTTAAAAAATAGAGAATGCTATAAATTATAAATGTTACAGTTCACCAAAAATAAAATATTTCTATTACATATAGTTATAAAGAGAAGAAGACATGAATTTTGAGGGTTACTGTATACATTTCACTTCAAAATAACACAATTGTTTGAATTTGATCGTCAAAGATTCTCTTTATATTTGATCAATTTAATATAGATGCACTCATTATATACACACTCACAATTATCACATCCATCAAATAAAAGTCTCATATTGATAGATTATCCTATTTCACATGAAAACATAAATAATCAATAACTAGATTTGACACTTATAAGGCTTATCTAGCTCAACATACAATAAAGACAAGTTTAATATATTCACATGCCCAAGATTTACAATTATGAGTTTTATATGCCTAAACATAGCTAAAATGACAAGTTTATATATTAAAATAAGAATAAAAATCACATGACCGATGTCAAATACATGAGAAAGATAGACAAGAAAATAGAGAGAAACAGAGTACCATATTTATTTTCATGTAAAATTCCAGCAAAAGACTCTTGTAATACTAAACAATAGAAAAATAGAGAAATAGAGAGAGAGAAAGTTGAGAGAGACAAAATCACATATTAAAGTTCAGTTAAAAAAATACAACCATCGATCATTCATTCCCTTTATTAATAAAATGTTTTACTAAAGCTTACCAATGAAGATGGTCGTCGGACGAGATACTGATTCAAGAGGACGAAAAAAAATTGGAGCCGATACTTGAATATGAATTTTCGTGCGCTTCAATTTGGAGTCTCTAGTATTAATTTACTATTAAATGTTCTAGAATAAGAGGATGGTTGAATGTGAAAATCTTGAAATCTTTGAGCTGTAAATTTGGTTGAAAACACGTAAAAAAATGTACACGGTGGAGGTTGAAGAAGGTGGGCATGAGTTTATATTTATTTTTTTATAACAGAAAGTTAGTTATGAATGACAAAATAGTAAGTTCAATATACATAAAAATGTCTAAACTTAAATAAAAGCATATTTACATATATGTAAACTAAGAACTATTATTACTAATTATTTAATAAATAGCGTCGTCTATTATAATTTCCGTTTAAAGAAAGGCTATTATTAAGAGTGAACAAGTTAAAAAAAAATTACCAATGACCTAAAAGAAAACATAAAATAAAAAATAGTCACCAGATTACAAGCGTCGTACACCCTGGCCCGTATGCCTGCTCCCACATAGCCCGACTCCCCTCTCCCCATTCCAGCTTCCCACCTCCAGCCCATTCGCCATCCCCTCCCCATGTCCCGCCTACCAACCCACTTCCCCCACCCAGCCTAACCCTTTCCCCATTGGACAACAAATTCGTCCCCTCCCCTACCCCCTTCCCACCAGTAAAATAAATTAAATTGATCAGAGGCTCGGGCACCCTACTCACCTGCCAAAAAGGAGCGTGTACACACACTCATTGAAGTTATAATATTAACAAAACGATGGATCATGAAATTACATTCATTAGAGAATATAAATATATGATATATGATAAATAAAATAAAATATCTAACATTCTTATTTTAACAAAACTTAATTAATGTAAACAAACTAGTGAAAAATATAACATATATATATTAAGCATATAACATAGATATTTCAAAGCGTCGTGAATTTCATAAAAAAACATAATGTGAATATGATATAGAATGTAGTTGTATATACATATATCTAATATATTATACATAGTATATACTATAAACACATAGATGCGATCTGGCGGCCATTATTTTGCCGAAATTTTGTGTCCCACTTAAAATGATAATTTTTTATTTTTCATACCAATGCCATTTTTTTATGATTTTTTTAAAAGTGGAATGTTTATGATAAATAGTTTTAAAAAAATCATCAAACTCTTTAAATTACGGCCCATTACCGGAGCCACCTACAATCGCCCGGTTCTTTTAAATATCTTACTCTCAATCTTATTGTAGTGCATATAGACTTATGCTACATCAAATACCAGTCGATAAAGCTAATATGGTACGTCATGTCATGACCGAATTTGTAGAATTATTTGACGGCTGAGATTCATTCCTTAGGCAAATGTTTGAACAACGTTTTCTGAATCACTAAACATGTAAATAGATACATTATTAAATTTAAATCAATTTGTATTTAAAATATAAAACTTGTTTAGATTTCATCATTTCCATTTTAACTGTAGAGATTTTATTAGAGATAGCAACCGCGTTAGGTCGGGCCGGGCGGTTCCTAGGCAGATCCCAGGCCTTACATGCGGTTCACGGCCCGACCCCGTGACATATATAAATTATATCGTATATACCCATTTTAACTCTCTCTCTCTCTCTACTTCTATGCCTCTCTCTACTTCCATGCCTCTCTCTCTCCTTCTCTTATTAACATTTACTAACATTTATTAAATTTCGCCAATCTTTAACATTTTTATTTATATCTCTACCTTTCTCTGTCTCTCTCATTCCATGCATCTCTTTTTTTCCTTCCACCTCTCTCTGTCTCTCCCTCTCTCATCATCTTATTAGCATTTATTAGATTTAGCCAATCTTCACCATTTTTATCTATCTCTCTCCTTATCTCCCCCTATCTCTTTCCTTCTCTCTCCCGTCTGTATCACTTATATATATATATATATGTAATGATGAAGTCTGGTTGGATTACTATAGTAATCTTAGTATACCATCTCTAGAAGGTGACTTGGTTCAAGAGGATTAAATAAGGATTATTGTCCTTTGTCTGATCTGGTGAGATCTGACGAGACTGATCTAGCGAAGTCTGATCTGGTGAAGGCCGATCTGGTGAAGGCTGATCTGGTGAGGAAGTCGTAACTAAGTCTACAGAGGTTTTCTATTTGAGAGTAGACTGTTTAAGAAGATTGAGATCCTGGGAAAGAATTTGATTAGTAGTCTTGAGCTGCGAAATTTCAGATTTAATTATATTAATTTTCATTTTCATATCAGAAATGGTAACAGGTTTGTTAGGTAAAGAGTCATGTTGAATACGATTTAAGAGTTCTTTCATATTGTAGTTTTCAAAGGGTCTGATCTCAGGAGTGGTATATTCCTTGTAACAAGTTTCTAAGAACTTTAATTTCATTTCTAGATCAGTTAACTCGTCAGCTGTGGCGAGAAGAGATCGCTAGGTGTCGGTTAATACATTGAGACCTGGTCCAATTAGATCTAGACCGTTCATTTCAACTATTGCCTTCCAATAGTTGGTTTCAGTTATTGCGTTGCATGTCTTAGAATTACAACAAGGCTGATCTGACTGGTCAGAGGAGATAGAAGAGTCAGACTCAGATGCATAGATATGTGCAACGTCATCATTTGTACTTTCTTCATTAGAACTGTATTCAGAGAGACAATATAAGATTTTTCGTTGAGTCTCTTCATCAAAAGATAATTCATTGAGTCTTTTCTTAAATTTGGATCGAAATTTATTAGCAAAATGTCCTGGTAATCCACACTTATAACAGGTGGCTTTGGCTTTTGGATGACTAAAGTGAGATTTCTTCAGATGTGGCATATCTCTATGTTTATATTTTTATGTATGGATTTCTTTTTCGAAAAGTATCTTTTGTGGGATTTGTTGGGCTTAGAGGTGGAAGTCATATGAGGTTTAGAAGGAGAATGATACTGAATTTTAGTCTCATAGGCAAATTGGTAGTAATTCGCCTAATTCTTTTCTGTTGTCAAGGTTTTAATGTTTCATCATATGCTGTAATTTCACATCATTGCATAGTCCTAGTCCTTCTTCAATGACAAGGAGAATCCATAGGTATACTGGTCATAGGGAATATTTATTTGGTCATGTTTATCTCTGAGTTTTCTACGAACTCGTTCAGCAAACAGACTTGGGAGGCGATCAATGAATTTTGCCTTCCAATGTTCACCGTTGGCATCTCCTCTTTGGTTGTAGTAGTGTTTATATTATCTTTAAATGCATTTATCCCACCATTTAGTGAAGACGATCCGTATGAGTAGTGGGATCCCATTTTGATATTCACATTTCAAATCCCATTTCCAAATTCAGGGGATATTAAATCGGATAATAAAATGAATGAAAGATTTAGAGACTGTGATATTTTTGTTAACGGTTAACATAAAATAAGTAGCATGACATTCCTTAAATTTTGTTTAGATTTGTTCTGGAAGAGTCTTTAAGGTAATTTCAAATTTGTCCCACCACAGTAAGAACCAATTTGGAAGACCAATAGACATAACTTTTGGACTTATACGGATAAACCATGTATGATTATGGATGAGATTCTAGTAATAAAATGTATAAGTGAAGGATTCCATATAATCCTAATAACTGTATTTCACCTCTTTTTGGTGAATATCAATTGTTCTGGTTATATGGGGATGAAGACCCCATTGATTGATAGAAACCAGATTGTGGATAACAGCCTTACTAAATGCAATAGGGTTGGTGTTTCTGTTAGAATTATGGAGAGTATGTCTTATCTCCATGGCACCAGATTAGACCGTAATGGCATCATAAATATAACGGTAGTGTTCAAATCTGGTTGGATACTGTTGGGTGGAGAGATAGTGATTTTAATCTTCCATGGATCTAACATCCATTTTTCATTATCGGTATCAATGGTGAGGATTATTTCCTCAGAAATACAGTTGGGAACATACTTTTCTAGTGTCAAGAGGAGATCTTTTGTACTCTTTCGAGTATGAGCCTCTTGCACACTAGGAAATTCTGTTGGCAAAAAAATGTCATCTGGTTGTTGCAGATTAGTTCTGCCTCTTCCTCGGCTTAGTGGACTACGACCACGACTATGGTTACTCATACTGTTATCCCTGCAAATATTCACGAGTAAACAAGTCAGGGAGAGAGTTCAGTTTATCCTTGATATATTCAATATCAAAGTCAAATACGGATAAGATACTCTGCCAAGATGCAAATATCTGTTTTGATGCAATATTTTGTACATCTTTTTTAAGGATTTGTTTAGTAGCAGAGCAATTAACTCGGATAAGAAAATGCTGGTTTAATAAATCATCTTGGAATTTAAGCACACATTTTACTATCGCTGAACATTCCTGTTTAATAGTATGATACTTTTTAGCTGGTCATTTTCAAGTGTCAGATGTGAATCTTAACAGTTATTCTTTCTGGTTATGAGGATTAAGCTGTTTAAGAATACCTCCATAACCTAAATTGGAAGCATCAATTTCTACAATTTTATGCCAATTAGGATTAGGAAAAGATAAGCAATGTAACTGATTAATTTTTTCCTTAATTTGCTTAACTGTTCAAGTATGTTATGGACTTCAAGGAGCAGGATTTTTCTGAAGTCTATTATTTAGAATAGAAGTATACTGCCCTAACTGTGGGTAAAAGTCACAGATATAATTAAGGCTCCCTAAAAATCTTTGTAATTGGGTCTTATCCTTGATTTCATCTGAAAATTTAGAAGCAAATTCAATACTACGGTTAATAGGGATAATAATTCCATTAGAAATATTATGGCCTAAAAATCTTACGGTTGTTTGAAATATTTTCATTTTACTGGCAGACGAAACTAAGCCATTTATGTTAACAACATTCTTGAAAATATGTAAATGTTTAATATTCTGGTCTATAGAGGATGAAAAGATTAATACATCATCTATATAACAGATAATAAATGCAGTGTAAGCATTAAATATATCATTCATGATATGCTGGAATTCAGAAGGACCATTTTTAACCCCAAAGGGTAAAACATTCCATTCATAATGACCAAAAGGTACGGTAAAATTCGTTTTATACCTATGTCGTTCAGTGATTTGGATTTGCCAAAAACCTGATTTCAAATCAAATTTGGAGAAGATTATGTATTCATGAAGTCTGTCAAGCATATTTTTTTTTCGGTATAGGATATCTTATCCATTGTAAAACATCATTAAGTGGTTTGTAATTGATCACTAACCTAGGTGATTCACGTTCAATTTCAGCATTTTTATTAACATAGAAGTCAATACAACTCCAATGATATTTACTGGGTCTAATTAAATTTTTCTGTAGAAGAGATTCAAATTCTGTTTTGCATATCTCTAAATCTTCCCTTTTTCATTTGACTAGGTCTACACTTAGTATGAATATTTTTCTCATTAAAATCTGGATGATATGCCACAAATATGATTTGTTTCTTCCTATCCAAAGGCATTAGAGATGTCACTACAGATTTCAGTTTTGAATTCATCAAGAATTATTTTGATTTTATTCTATATTATCGGTTGTTGTATTCTTTGATCAATAGTCAAAAAGTGAATTTCTTTCTCTAGCAAATTTAACTGGTTTGTTTTATTATCAATAAGATGTCTTATGAGATCAACTTCTTTTGTATATGATTTGGTAATGAATTCAAAGGTAATATCCGAATTATTAATTACAGTATGGATACCTGAAGTATCAATGCAGGTAATAGGCATAATAGAATTTAAAAAGGGATTGCCTAATATAATACTTTGTGTCATGTTTTTAATTAAGACAATGATGCAGATAAGCAAACACCCTGTTTGTAGATAAAAGCTTTTGGTATTTTATATTGGATTCTCATAGAATTACCACTAGAACTTGTAAGAGATTGAGTGGCTTTCTGGAAGTATTTAATCGGGATTAAACCTTCATAGATACAGTTCATATCAGGACCATTGTCGACTAAGACAATGGCATCTGTAATGATGAAGAGTAGAGTTTATTTATGGTGTTATCAAAGTTTTTCTGGATATCCAGAATTTGAGATAACGAATATTCTTTGGATTCTTCAGGATTGGAGGAATCATCTCGATTCATCATGTTCAGTTGATCTGAGGAAGTTTCAGGTGTGGAGATTTTGAAATTTTTTATTTTTCCCTTAAGGGTCTCCATAAAATCATACTCCTTACTAGATTTTAATTTAAAATTTTGAACATCTAGAGGAGAGTTGAGAGTAACAGGTTCAAGATTAAGCTTATGTTTCTCGGTTAGTTAAGGTTTAGTAATCTGTGTTTCCTTTATTTGGGAAACTTGGTCCTCTATCCTGGTTAACTGTGTGCCTACAGTTTGAAGGAAGATGTTTTGTATAATTATTCTGTTTCGTTAAGGGTAGAATATATTTAACCTTATTAGGATCCTAATGATTAACTTCTCTAGGACTTCAGTATATGGATTGATAACTAAAGGTTTCTGATTCCCATTTCCTGGAGCAAGTTCTATGGATAGGAGTGGTAGATGCGTAGATTGGTAGGTTCTACCACTGGTGGTAATCCACATTTTTTGTATATTAGATAGAACTTGTAAATGTTGATCATGTATTTTGACTTGTAAAGTAAGTTGGTCTTGATCTCGTTCTAACTAGAAGTAATAAAGGTTTTTGAGATCTAAAAGCTGTTGAGGATTATGGCTGGAAAAATACCAATTCCTAAAATCCTAATAGTTCGGCTTCATAAAATCCTGGTGAAGACTTTGTCTTAAGAAACTCTTTGGTGTAAAATCCATTAAATATTAAATTGCATGTCACTAGCGATTGGGCTATTTGGCCTTCTATTAGGATAAGTTTCATAAACACCATGAGGTATCTGATTGTCAGATATGTGAATTCCTTTGATATGATCCTCAGGGAGAAATAAATTATTAGATTCATCTGATTTTATAGGTTCAGTGATAGATTATATAGAGAATTCATGTATATCAACCTTATAAGGGGGAATACTTCTGTTACTTAGAGTAGAAAGACTTTTAGTCAAATGTTTCTAAAAATGAAGATAAACATTATCCTTTTGTGTTTGAATGACATTTTCGATGGATTGTCTTATGATAGGTCTAGTAGGTACGACATTAGGAATTTGTCATGTATCTAGGAAAGTGAGTTCACACTAGGGTATCATGCGAGGAACATCAACCTAACTGTTGAAGAGATTAGTATCAATAAGGAATGTATGTCCTTGCTCGCTTTGCTTCCGAGTGTAATGATTTAAGGTTGTAAGAACCTTAAGATGAATCCTAAATAGGATTGTAAAATGGGAAGATCCTGGAAGATAGTCATAGCCATGTGATTGAACTCGTAGTTCAAGAACTTTGACTAAATTGCTGTCAGAAAGAGCAATACTTAGATTCAGATAAATATTGAAATAGATTGGTCCATGAGATAAACTAGTTACTATGACTTCCATAAGGGATGCTTTCTAGTTTAAGAACCTACCATCTCTAAGAGTGCATTGTATGCTGGTGCTCTGACCTAATAAAGTCAAAGATTTTAATGCAATTTGAACAAGTCCTATATGCAGATATTTATATTTTTGCATAAACGGATATAAATCATGAATATGCAAGAGATATGATATCATCATTATGCTGTAATGGAGTAGCATATTCAAAGGTTTTAATTATTTTTCAGCTAGTGAAATCAAATGTTCTAATTTTATAAATTGTTTCGGGTTTTACTTTGGGTATAGCCCATTTATCAAAAACTTCTTTTACATCTTGATATGCAATTATTCCGGTTACCTCAGAGGTGGAGGCTACTGTATTAGCTACGGATGTAATAGAAGGTGAGCTGAGTTCAAACATGGATGTATTGTGACCATGTTTGCATAATTTAAAGAGAATATAAACACTACTATAACCAAAACTATTCATGACTCTGATACCAACACGCACCTCTTAAGTGACGGGGCTAACCACTATAAACCCAGTCAATTCAGATTAAAAAAGAACTCATAATTACCACACCTGTCAAAGTTTTACATGGGTCAACGGTCCTAATGCAATCCCTATTCAACGAACCTTACCAATACGCGACTTGGGTGACCTCCGACTAATTATTCATTGATTGTTCTCTGAATTTACTGTAGTCTACAGTGATTGCTTCCTCAACCTTAATAGATTCATATTGAGTGTCTTTGAGTTAGCATGGATCATGAATACTAGAGATTATAGTAAAGGTTATATTAGGTTTAAATTATCACATACATGGTCTCACGAACAACTACTGTTTAAATTAAAAAAAAAACTTACAGATGATGGGAGCACTATTGGGCTCCTGAGAACTGCAACGTTTTTTTAATTCTTCAAGACTTGTTCGTAGTAAGGACTTGCAATAATAGAGTAGAGAGAGAGAGTTTAGTGAGAGAGAGTAGAGAGAAATGAGAGCGTGTTATTTATCTCAACACATGAGCTCCTAATAAACACTAAGGTTTTTAACATTTCTTGCCTCAACAAAAGGGTGAAGTGCCCTTATATAGATTACAAAGTAACCATGGTTATATTACAAATGCAACTATGGTATAGAAAAGTAATTATAGTACATAGAAAGATAAGGTGGCGTGTTTGAACTAAAGTCGTCAATCCTTATCTTTTGTGAGTGGGAATATAAATATTTTTTTAGCAGTAGAGCAATCAACACGGATAAGAAAATGCTGATTTAAATCATCTTGGAATTTAAGCACACATTTCACTAGCCGAAAAATAATTAAAACCTTTGAATATGCTATTCCATTACAACATAATGATGATATGATATATCTCTCGCCTATTCATGATTTATATCCATTTATGCAAAAATATAAATATCTGCATATAGGACTTGTTCAAATTACAAAAACCTTTGACTTTATTAGGTCTGAACACCAGCATACAATGGACTCTTAGAGATGGTATGTTCTTAAACCGGAAAGCCTCCCTTATGGGAGCCATAGATATTAGTTTATCCCATGGATCAGTCTATTTTAATATTTATCCGAATCTAAATATTGCTATTTCTGATAACAATTTAGCCAAAGTTCTTGAACTGAGAGTTCAATCCCATGACTATGATTATCTCCCAGGATCTTCTCCTTTTGCAATCCTCTTCAAGATTAATCTTAAGGTTTTCACAGCCTTAAATCCTTGTAAATGTTTAATATGATGGTCTATAGATGATGAAAAGATTAAGACATCATCTATATAACATATAATAAATGCACTGTAAGCATTAAATATATCATTCATGATATGCTGGAATTTAGAATGACCAATTTTAACCCCAAAGGGTAAAACATTCCATTCATGATATGCTACTACGTTTTTTTAATTCTTCAAGGCTTGTTCATAGGAAGGACCTGCAATAATAGAGTAGAGAGAGAGAGTTTAGTGAGAGAGAGTAGAGAGAAAGAAGAACATTTTATTTATCTTAACACATGAGCTCCTAATACACACTAAGGTTTTTAACATTTCTTGCCTCAACAAAAGGGTGAGGCACCCTTATATAGATTACAAAGTAACTATGATATATTACAAAAGCAACTATGGTACAGAAAAGTAACTATAGTACATAGAAAGAAAGGTGGCCTGTCTGAAGTGAAGTCGTCAATCCTTATCTTTTGTGTGTGGGAATCTGCTATTGAGAAAAGTAGATTTGTTTGTTCTGCAGGTAGGACACAAATGTATTATTGGCAATTCTGTTGATGAATACTTTATTAAAGTAGTTTGGCTGCGTCTGTTAGTGGATTCTGCTGAAACTGGCAGACCAGATTAGACTTTGGCTTTTCCCGTTTTGTCTTTTTCTTTTTCCATCTGTTCTGAGATGATTGTTGTTAATGAGTCCCAGAAGTCTGTAATCGTTGGTTCTGGTAGATCATCGTTAGGGTCTTGGCTTGCACCGACCAAGATATTGAAAGTGTTTTCATTGGGTAGGGCAACGTTTGTCTGCTGACTGTGTTGTGAGCTGGATGTTCCCATAGAGGTATCTTCAGGAACAAAAAGATGGAGAAATTGGTTTTTAACAAAGTCCATAGTTATAATTTCCAATTCTTTTCACTGAGAGTAGGATATTTCTATTTGATAATGTTCTGAGCATTAAGGAATGAGTTTCATGTTGGTTCTGGTAGGGCCTTAGGTTTAGTTTCAAAGCATGCTTGAGAATGTGTTTGATGGATTTGACCAGTTTTGTTAAGTGGGGATTCATGCCTTTACCCCACCATTTAGTGAAGAAGATCCGTTTGAGTAGGGGGATCCCATTTTGATATTCACATTTCAAATCCCATTTCCAAATTCAGGGGGATATTAAATCAGATAATAAAATGAATGAAAGATTTAGAGACTGTGATATTTTTGTTAACGATTAACAAGGAATAAGTACCAGTGGTATGGATACCTGAAGTATCAATAAGGTAATAGGCATAATAGAATTTAAAAAGAGATTGCCTAGAATAATACTCGTGTCATGTTTTTTATTAACACAAATGATGCAGATAAGAAAACACCTTGTTTGCATATGAGTGCTTCTGGTATTTTATATTGGATCCTCATAGAATTACCACTAGTACTTGTAAGATATTGAGTATTTTTTGGAAGTATTTGAGATGAATTAGACCTTTATGAATGCAGTTCATTTCAACACCACTATCAACTAAGACAATGACATTTGTAATGACAAAATCTGTTTGATTAATAAAGTAATCTTAGTATACAATTTCTGGAAGATAACCTAGTTAAGGAGGAATAAATAAGGATCATCGTCCTTTGGCTGATCTGGAGTTTGACTAAGCAGATCTGGCGAGAGTTTGACTAGGCTGATCTAGCGAAGTCTGATCTGGCGAAGGCTGATCTGATGAGGAAGTCATGGCTAAGTCTAAATGGGTTTTCCCTTTGAGAGTAGACTGTTAAAGAAGATTGAGATCCCGGGAAAGGATTTGATTATGAGTCTTGAGCTGCTGGATTTCAGTCTTAATGATATTAATTTCCATTTTTAGATCAGAAATGGTAACAGGTTTGTTAGGTAAAGAGTTCTGTTGAATACAGTTTAAGAGTTCTTTCATACTTTATTTTTCAACGGGTTTGATCTCAAGAGTGGTATATTCCTCGCAACAAGTTTCTAAGAAATTTAATTCATTTCTGGATCAGTTATCTGGTTAGCTATGGCGAGAAGAGATCTCTAGGTGTCGGTTAAGACATTAAGACCTGGTCCATTCAGATCTAGACCGTTCATTTCAACTTTTTCCTTCCAATAGTTGGTTTCAGTTATGGCGTTGCAAGTTTTAGAACTGCAACAAGGCGGATCTGGTTGGTTAGAGGAGGTAGAAGAGTCAGACTCATATGCATAGATATGTGTGACATCATCATCCGTATTTTGTGCATTAGAACTGTCTTCAGAGAGACAATTTAAGATTTCTTGTTTAGTCTCTTCATCAAGAGATAATTCATTGAATCTTTTTTTAAATTTGGATCGGCATTTATTGGCAAAATGTCTTAGTAATCCACACTTATAACATGTGGCTTTGGCTTTCAGATGACTGAAGTGAGATTTCTTTAGATGTGAAATTCTATGTTTAGATTCTTTATGTTTGGATTTCTTTTTCGAAAAGTATCTTTTGTGAGATTTTTAAGGCTTAGAGGTGGAAGTCCTATGAGGTTTAAAAGGAGAAGGATACTGGATTTTAATATTGTAGGCAAATTGATTACAGAATTCGCCTAATGCTTTTATGTTGTCAAGGTTTTGATGTTTCATCATATGCTATAATTTCATATCATTGCACAATTCTAGTCCTTCTTCATTGAAAAGGGAAATGAGATGGCCATAGTTATAATGGTCATAGGGAATATCCATTTTGTCATGTTTATCTTTGAGTTTTCTACGAAGTCATTCAGCAAACAGACTTGGAAGGCTATCAATGAATTTTTCCTTCCAATGTTCACTGTTGACATCATCTCTCTGCATGAATTTCATGAGAAAGACATCCTTATACCATCGGAAGTGAGTTAAAGAGGGGCATCTCAGATTTTGTAAAATTTCTCGATGTCTGTCAGTATTAACAATTCCTGGGCCCAGAAAGTGATGGATGATGGATTGAGTCAGAGTATAACAAGCATCTTCTATTCTGGTCTAAGTACCACTGAGAGGGTCAAGGTTAATCTTAAAGAATTTAAGATTTCTTGTTTGTTGATCTTCAATGAGACAGTTGTCCCACCATCCTTTAAATGTTCCTGTTAAACTATTGACCAGGAATCGACAGATCTGGTGATCTGTTTTATCATTCTGTTTACATACAGAAGAATACATAATCATTTGATGGATGATTTCAAAGATCTGGTATTCGGTTTTGCCATCAATGTTCCATTCATAGATGGTTTTACCATGATATGATTTCTGGGAATGAAGAAAATCTTCTTCATATAAGAGGTCTTGTAGGGTAGGTCTTAGGTAATAATACCTACTAGGTCCTGTTAATACCATACGAGTAGTAGGTCTTTTAGAGTAGGAAGAGGAGATTTTATTTATGGTGTCATCAAAGTTTTTTTGGATATCCAGAATTTGAGATAACGAATATTCTTCGAATTCTTCAAGATTGGGTGAATCATTCTGATTCATCATGTCCAGTTGACCTTAGGAAGTTTCAGGTGTGGAGATCATCTTAAGATTTTTATTTTTTCCATAAGGGTTTCCATAAAATCCTCCTCCTTCTTACTAGATTTTAATTTAAAATTTTGGACATCTAGAGGAGGTTTGAGAGTAACAGGCTCAAGATTAAATTTTTGTTTAACTGCTGGATGAGGTTTAGTAACCTAGGTCTCCTATATTTGAGCAACTTGATCTTCAATCCTAGTTAAATGTGTGCCTACAGTTTGAAGGAAGAGATTTGTATAATTATTCTGTTTGGTTAAGGGTACAATATATTTCACCTTAACAGGATCCTAATAATTAACTTTCTCAAGATCTTCAATATAAGGATTAATAACTAAAGGTTTCAGATTCCCATTTCCTGGAGTAAGTTTAAGGATAAGGTGGTGGATGTGTAGATGGGTAGGTTCTACTACTAGTGGTAATCCACATTTTTTGTATACTAGATAGAACTTGTAACTGTTGGTCATCACGTATTTTAACTTGTAAAGTAAGCTGGTAATACCATTCAGGAAAAGACTGAAGTCTTTGATCTCGTTCTAATTGGAAGTAATAAAGGTTTTTTAGATCTAAAAGCTGTTGAAGATTATGGTTGAAAAAAATACCAAATCCTAAAATACTGATACTTCGGGTGCTTAAAATCCTGGTGAAGACTTTATCTTAAGAAACTCTTTGGTTTAAAATCCATTAAATATTAAATTGCATGTCATTGGTGGTTGGGCTATTTGGCCTTCTGTTAAGATATGTTTCATAAACACCATGAGGTATCTGATTGTCAGATATATGAATTCCTCTGATATGGTCCTCAGGAAGAAAGGAATTATCTGATTCATCTGATATTCTAAGTTCAACTATAGATTGTCTAGAGGATTCTGGTATATCAACTTTATAAGGGGGAATACTTATGTTACTTAGACTAGAAAGACTCTTAGTCAAAGGTTTCTAGAAATGAAGATAAACATTACCTCATTGGGTTTGAATGACATCTTCGATGGATTGTCGTATGACAGGTCTGGTAGGAACGACATTAGGAATTTCTCATGTGTCAGGGAAAGTAAGTTCAGACCAGAGTATCATGTGAGGAATAGCCACCTGGCTGTTGAAGAGATTAGTATCAATAAGGACTGTATGTCCTTTGAGTTAGCATGGATCATGAATACTATAGATTATAGTAAATGTTATATTAAGTTTAAATTACCACATACATGGTCTCATGAACAATTACTGTTTAAATTAAAGAAAGAAACTTACTGTTGAGGATTACTATAGAGCTCTTGAGAGTTGCAACGTTATATTTCTTCAAGCCTTGTTTATTAGCATGGTATGTGTAATAAGAGAGGAGAAAGAGTTTAGAGAGAGAGTGTAGAGGAAAAGGAGAGCATTTTATTACTCAACAAATGAGTACCCAAAACAAACTAAGGTTGCAGAATTGGAAAACTTGTTCCCTCAACAAGGGTGAGGTTCCCTTTTATAGATAACAAAGTAACTACGATACATGACAAAAGTAACTATGGTACATAAAGTAACTATAGTACAAAGAGAGATAAGGTGGCGTGGCTGAGCTGAAGTCGTCAATCCTTATCTTTTTTTAGTGGGAATCTACTGTTAAGAAAAGTAGATTTTTCTATTTTGTAGGTGGGGGACAACTGCATTATTTGCGGTCGTTTCATTTGCTACTTTATTAAAGTAGGTTGGCCGCTTGTGATAGTGGTATTGCTGTTTGTGGATTTTATTGGAATGGAAGGCCAGTCTAGACTTTGGCTTTTCCTTTCTTGTCCTTTTCAATATGTTCTGAGATGATTATGGTCAATGAATCTCAGAAGTCTGTAATAGTCGGTTCTGGTAGATCTTCTTCAGGGTCCTGGCTTTCATCGGCTAAGATGCTAAAAGCATTTTCTTCAGTTAGGTCAGCATGGTCTGCTTACTGGGTTGAGAACTGGATGTGCCCATGGAGGTGTCATCAGGTCCAAAGACATGAAGGAATTTGTCTTTAACAAAATCCATGGTTTTGATTGCTAATTCTTTTTCACTGAGATTAAAAAAATTTTGTTTAATAAGATACTGAGCATTAAGGAATGGGTTTCCTGTTGGTGTTGGTAGGGCTTTAGGTATGGCTTCAAAGCATGCTTCAGAATGTGCTTTTATGGTTTTGATCACTTCTGTTAGATGTGGATTTATTCCTTTATCCCACCATTTGGTAAAAAAAATTCGTTTTAGTATTGGGATCTCATTTTGATATTCACATTTTAAGTCCCATTTCCAGATCCAAGGGATAATAAAATGAATTAAGGATTTTGAGGCTGTAATATTTTTGTTAACAGATAGAAGGGAATAAGTAGCGTGTCATTCCTTAAATGCAGTTTGGATCTGTTCAGGAACAGTCTCAAAGGTAATTTCAAATTTATCCCACCATAAAGAGGAACCAATTTGGAAGACCGAGAGTGGAACTTCTGGACATATACGGTGGACCATGTATGATTATGGATCAGATTCTGGTAATAGAATGTATTAGTAAAGGATTCGATATAATCTTAATAACTGTATTTCACCATTTTTTGTGAATCTCGATGGCTTGGGTGGTATGGGGATGAAGACCCCATTGATTGATAGAGATAAAATTTTAGATAACAGCCTTACTAAAAGTGATAGGGTTGTTGTTTCAGTTAGGATCATGGAAAGTATGTTTGATTTTCATGCAACCAGATTGCACTATGATTGCCTCATAGATATATCGGTGATGTTCAAATCTGGTTAGATACTGTTGAGTGGAGAGATATCTATATTTAATCTCCCATGGATCTGACATCCAATTTTCATCATCAGTTTTAATGGTGAGGATTATTTCCTCAAAAATACTGTTGGGTATATACTATTCAGGTGTTAAGATGACCTCTTTTGTACTTTTGCGAGTGGACTCTTGAACACTAGGGAATTTGGTTGGCCAAAAGATGCCTTCATTCGGTTGTGGCAAATTGATTCTGCCACGTTCACGAGAGCTACGGCCACGTCCTCGGTTACTCATTCGGTTATTCCTGCAAATAGTCATGAGTTAAAAAGTCAGGGAGTGAGTTCTGTTCACCTTTTATATATTCAATATCAAAGTCAAATATAGATAATATACTCTGCCAAGATGCAATGGTCTGTTTGGATGCAAGATTGTGTACATCTTTTTTAAATATTTGTTTAGCAGCAAAGCAATCAACGCGGATGAGAAAATGCGGATTTAAATCATCTTGGAATTTAAGCACACATTTCATTAGCCGGAAAATAATTAAAACATTTGAATATGCTATTCCATTACAGCATAATGATGATATCATATATCTCTTGCATATTCATGATTTATATCCGTTTATGTAAAAATATAAATATCTCCATATAGGACTTGTTCAAATTACATTAAAACCTTTCACTTTATTAGGTTTGACACCAACATACAATGCACTCTCAAACCTTTGCTATTCCATTACAACATAGTGAGTCTCTGTTGAATACGGTTTAAGAGTGCATTGTATGTTGGTGGTCTGACCTAATAAAGTCAAAGGTTTTAATGCAATTTGAACAAGCCCTACATGCAGATACTTATATTTTTGCATAAACGGATATAAATCATGAATATGCAAGAGATATATGATATCATCATTATGCTGTAATGGAATCTTAATTATTTTTTGGCTAGTGAAACCAAATGTTCCAATTTTATAAATTGTTTCAGGTTTTACTTTGGGTATAGTCCATTTATCCAAAGCTTTTTTTTTACATCTTGATATGCAATTAATTCGATTACCTCAGAGGTTGAGGCTACTGTATTAGCTACAGATGTAATAGAAGGTGAGCTGAGTTCAAACATGGAAGTATTGTGACCATGTTTGCATAATTTAAAAAGAATATAAGCACTACTATAACCAAAACTATTCATGGCTCTGATACCAACTTACGGCTAACCAACACGCACCTCTTAAATGAGGGGGCTAACCACTATAAACCCAGTCAATTTAGATAAAAAAGAACTCATAATTAGCAGGGATGTCAACGTTTTACATGGGTCAACGGTCTTAACGTAATCCCTGCTCAACGGACCTTACCAATATGCAACTTCGGTGACCTCCCACTAATTATTCATTGATTGTTCTCTGAATTTACAGTAGTCTACAGTGATTACTTTCTCAACCTTAATAGATTCATATTGAGTGTATTTTAGTTAGTATAAATCATGAATACTAGAGATTACAGTAAAAGTCATATTGGGTTTAAATGATCACATACATGGTCTCATGAATAATTACTGTTTAATCTCACTTCAGTCATCCGAAAGCCAAAGCCACCTGTTATAAGTGTGGATTACTATGACATTGTGCTAATAAATGCTGATCCAAATTTAAGAAAAGACTCAATGAATTATCTCTTGATGAAGAGATTAACAGAAAATCTTAAATTGTCTCTCTGAAGATAGTTCTAATGAAGAAAGTACAGAGGATGACGTTGCACATATCTATGCCTCTGAGTCTGACTCTTCTATCTCCTCTGACCAGTCAGATCAGCCTTGTTGCAATTCTAAGACATGCAACGCAATAACTGAAACCAACTATTGGAAGGCAATAGTTGAAATGAACGGTCTAGATCTAATTGGACCAGGTCTCAATGTATTAACCGACACCTAGCGATCTCTTCTCGCCACAGCTGACGAGTTAACTGATCTAGAAATGAAATTAAAGTTCTTAGAAACTTGTTACAAGGAATATACCACTCCTGAGATCAGACCCTTTGAAAACTACAATATGAAAGAACTCTTAAATCGTATTCAACATGACTCTTTACCTAACAAACCTGTTACCATTTCTGATATGAAAATGAAAATTAATATAATTAAATCTGAAATTTCGCAGCTCAAGACTACTAATCAAATTCTTTCCCAGGATCTCAATCTTCTTAAACAGTCTACTCTCAAATAGAAAACCTCTGTAGACTTAGTTACGACTTCCTCACCAGATCAGCCTTCACCAGATCGGCCTTCACCATATCAGACTTCGCCAGATCAGTCTCGTCAGACCTCACCAGATCAGACAAAGAACAATAATCCTTATTTATTCCTCTTAAACCAAGTCTTCTTCCAGAAATGGTATACTAAGATTACTTTAGTAATCCAACCAGACTTCATCATTACAGACGTCATTGTCTTAGTCGACAGTGGTGCTGATATGAACTGTATCCATGAAGGTTTAATTCCGATTAAATACTTCTAGAAAACCACTCAATCTCTTACAAGTGCTAGTGATAATTCTATGAGAATCCAATATAAAATACCAGAAGCTTTTATCTGCAAACAGGGTGTTTGCTTATCTGCGTCATTTGTGTTAATTAAAAACATGACACAAAGTATTATATTAGGCAATCCCTTTTTAATTCTATTATGCCTATTACCCGCATTGATACTTCAGGTATCCATACTGTAATTAATAATTCTGATATTACCTTTGAAATCATTACCAAACCATATACAAAAGAAGTTGATCTCATAAGACATCTTATTGATAATAAAACAAACCAGTTAAATTTGCTATAGAAATAAATTCACTTTCTAATGATTGATCAAAGAATACAACAACTGACAATATAGAATAAAGTCAAAACAATTATTCATGAATTCAAAACTGAAATCTGTAGACATCACTAATGTCTTTTGGGATAGGAAGAAATATATCATCCAGATTTTAATGAGAAAAATATTCCTATTAAGTGTAGACCTAGTCAAATGAAAAAGAAATATTTAGAGATATCCAAAACAGAAATTGAATACACACACACACACACATATATGTATATATATTTATGTTATATTATATATGTATATTATATGTATATACATATTATAATACATATAGATGAATATATATATATNTATAACATTATCTTCGTCTCTCTCTCCATGTTTAATATCTCGTATAGATACCATAATTAATATCTGATGTAAATATCTCAGGTAAATACCATAATTAATGTAAAAGTAAATAGAAAAATATTTAGACGGTTACCATTTTTATCTCTCTCCGTCTCTATCTCAGTATATATATATAATGTTAGTGTTTATATGAGTGAGGGGAAGGATTTGAAAAAAAGTGAGAGAGACCGGGAGAGAAGGAGAGAGAGAGAGGGAGATAAGGAGAGAGATCAAAATGACATATATAATGGTATATATATAGACCCGGATTTGTGGGGAGAGAGAGATTAATATATTATATGTTAATTACGGATAAAATAGGTAATCCAATTTTTTTGTGGTCCATTCACACTGACTATTTTATATTATTATGAAATTATTTATCTATTTTATATTAATATAGTAAAATGTGTCTATTCATGTTTAAAGTCCTATTTAAAATTATTATAAACCACCACTATAATAAATATTATTATTACGTGACAATGTTGTAATATTATAATATTCAAATAAAAAATATAATATATTTTTCATTATTGTACATGTTATACATACAAATCACATAAGCACCATTTACAAATTATATTTTGTTTTTATGTAGGTAAGAACTAGATTTACATATAAAAACATTTAGAGCTCATGTTAACTTGAACCGAAGGGGATAAGGTCTTAGAGAAACCTACGATCTCCCATCTCCGGTGAGCGGATGTCCTTGGAAGGTTCTCTGGCACAACGGTCTCAAGGGAATTGAGTCGCCATTGGGGGCACATTCTTTTGTCACTCCACCTTGAAGAACTGTTGATACGTTTTGAACCAACAGCATCTAATATTGGTACTTCAATAGCATAAGTTTCGCCAATGACCAAATTGCCCATTTCCAATGCTACAATCACGCTTGTTATCCCCAACACATACTGCCTTGCCGTTTTCCATTTTCCTTCGTTTCTCCTCCTGTTGATCACCGTTTCTCAATATGTAAAATTTTAAATCATAAAGAAGAAAAAGAAAAGATTGGGTTTTTAATAGCATACCATGTGAGTTGAGTTGGCTGTGTAGAAGAAGGGGTAGAGTCAGGAGGGGATGGAAGAGGTAGATTTAGGCAACAACTGGTCCTTGTACTTGTGGCCATCTCTCTCTCTCTCTCTCTCTCTCTCTCTCTCTCTCTCTCCGACTAACTTATTTTATGAACATACCTTGTTCGGAAATAATAAGAGAGGTGCGTTATATATAGTTTTAATTATTCTTAGAATTCAGAGTTTTAGTAGTAATTCACTTAGTTTATTGAAATATAAATAATGGAAGTGTTTAATTAGGTGGTGGTGGCTGGAAGTGGAGTGTAGGGTAGAAATGCTTGGAGCTTTTCTTCAGAGTGAGGACAAACGAGGGTTGAAGACGCCTTGCTTGCTTGCCGTATTCTACTACTGAGTACTGATTTTTCTCATGACAGCGTGTTGGGAAACCTTTCCTATAGATTGAGATTGATAGTCGCATGTTCAAGTGGGCATTTGGGACACTTTCCTCCGTTAACTATCCTATTAATTTAGTTTTATTTGCATTTCTCAAATTGCTATTTGGCTCTAGTAGTGTAGGTGTATGGAGTCATTTTCTTTTACAACATATTATATTTTTAATGATGTATTTTTATATTTTTGTTTATAACATATTATTCATGGTGTAGTTTTTAAAGCATTTTTTCACGGGCATATTGTTTTACAAATTTCTCTCACCTATGTTCAAGTCGAGCTCAAAACGACTCCATCTGAATCTTCAATAAATATTTGAATCATTGATACTATTTTTTGCAAATATTTATTCACTGTTGTATAAAACTAGTTTTAAAACAATTATAAATAATTAATCTAAATGACACATACGAACTTAAATAATTAGATTACTCATTGTGTAGGTAGGGTTTGAGGTTCTTTGAATAATATAAAGAGGAAGTACATTTATAGAATAAGTATATTAAAAAAAAATAAAAAATGAAGGGAGAGTTATATTTTAAAGTTTTAGTAGGATCATTGATCTCAATGAAATCATAAATGAAAGAAGATTTAAAATAAATCTAGTATAATTTGAGTGAGGACACGTGACACATTGGGATCAACGTGGCCCCACCCCTACAACATTATAGTTGTATTTTATTTATATAATCAATTTTTTAATGTCACGTAAGTTATGCAAGTGACGACTCTGAATGATTTACATTTTCCTCTCAAATATGATCAACACACTTCAAAATTATAAGTTTTATGAGAAAAGAAGATGCTCCACATCTAATACTTAACTGGTTTTAAATATGTAAGAAGACATATATATCCTCGTAAAGTATGGAAACCCAATATAGACTCAATTCACCTTGCTTTAAAACATCATTAAATTTAATTATTCATCTTCTCTTTTATTCATTTTCCCTTTCATTTCTTTCTTTTTCTCTTTAAAATTCATTATCATTCATGAGTTAAATCTATTTTCAAAAACAGATTCCAGAATTTTGACTTAATAATGGTTAATGTATAAGGGCTAAAACCCGTACACTGTTTTTCCTCCTTATTAATGGCACGGTAACATGACTTCATTGTAAATCTCCCATACCTTTGGAATAAGGCCAAACCAAAGTCTATCTTACACTCCTTTTTTTCCAACAGATTTTTAATATATTAAAAATGAGATGAGAATAAAAATCATTTTTAGATGATTTTATCCACTCTTTATATTATAATTTCTGAATTACCCATGAACATATTAATTGTGTTACTTTTTCTCTTTCCTTATCTCACATAATAATTTATATTTTTTTTCTTTTTTCACCATCCCTAACGTGAAATTTATTTTTATGTAGGATAATATTTTGAGTTATTTTGTTCATTATACTGTATAATATAAAATTTTAATCTATAAAAAATAAGATATGATTTTTGTTTCATCTGTCATATAAAAATCAAACAAATAATAACAAAAAAATCTATCAACATCGGGATTATAATCAACTGCAAAATAACTAAGCCAATGCCTATTTGGAGAAGTTTGGTATCTTAGTGAAGGACCTTTTCTTAAGGTATGTGCCAGAACTGCCTTCCATCCCTATGGAGGTGGGATTGAATTGCCGTATCCATGAGTTAATTTTTAGAGATTAGGATTTTCTATTTAGGCATATGTTCTTCTAACATTAGCAATCAATGAAAAAAATTTGGTGAATAAGGCTTAGTAAAATTATTATAATTATAATTAGAGTTTTCAACTTTATTTTCTAATATATGAAAAATAGCCAAAAATGAAAAAAAAAACATTCAGATCACGGGCACCACACGTATAACTTAACTAGTGTATTAACCCACTTACTAGGCAGTCTTATAGCAATGTTTTGCTTGGCTAACCTATCAAGGGGAAACTGCTTAACTTTGCTCATATTCTAGCAATTCCCATGTTCATAAATTAAATCAGAAACTCTTGAGAGCTCTTGGTTTCTGAACATCTCTAAGGTTTGACATCCATGGAACCAATTATCATCCCAGATGTGCATTTATTTGCCTTTACCAATAACCCAACCACCATTTTTTCTAATCACCTCTTTGCATCTAAAGGCTCAATGGAAGTTTTAGCTTTTAGGAGCTTTGGCACTAATAAATCCAGAATCCCGGTAGCAAGAGCTTCGCATAGAAACTTAATATAAAATTAGACACTAAATTTTATAATCATAAAAAAATAATCATTTTTATGAACTCATTAACCAAAAACACATGTTTTCCTATTATACCATTTTACTGTCATTTATTAATTTAAAAAAAATTGAAAACTCCCATAAGCAACACAAACCTCTCATTTAATGCATTATTCTTTTCAATTTTTTTAAAAATTGATAAATCTCTATTATATTAAAAGGAACTCAAATGAGATAAACTTTTGAATTCTTTTCTTACCTTGAAGCCCCATTAGATATAGTATATAGTACTTTTTTTAGTTATTTAATATATTTATTTTTCTATTCACTAATTATTTTTTTACTAATACTTTATAACTTTAATATTTTATATTATTATGTTATTATGAATGTGAATGATCATGATCTCGTTTTAGAGAAATTTATATAATGAACATTTTTTGAATCAATAACAATGAGCTATTTGTTAGAATTATGTCCACAAAATATAGTATAATAACTATTTATGAGTATTTAGTTATGACATTTATGTATTACTGAATTTTATGAATAAATGAAAGTTTTATTTAATCAAAGTGTGCATATAATTTACTTAAGTCCTGAAACTATTATCAACGAAGAAGAGTAAAGACTAAGCGATCTTTTAGACAAACTCTTCTGAGATAGTTCAAAATGTCATTTGCATTCTTGGGATCTACTGGACAATCGAATCTACATACGACTGTTAAGTTGAACCAAAAGATATCAGTCTCGGGGTATGGGAGTGGAGATTCTAACGGTTGACGTAGACATGTTATGAAACATGTTAAATAGATCAGTAACAAATTAGTTTAGAGCAAAACCGTTTATCTAACTTTGAATCTAATTGTTACCCTTTAAATCTAATTGTTACACCTTAATGGTATTTTTATAATTGCATTAATTCTTAGATGAATACGAAACTTGACCTACTTACTTGTGGTCTTTGAAATGCTAAAGGAGTGAGTTTGAATTGTACAAAAATACCTCAGCTGTTGGGATCGTGATTCAACTATGTTGGAGTTGCGTGATTCACATATATGGAATCCGTGGTAAGATTGAGTTGAAAAGAGAAAATAGCAACAATATCACCTTATGCTTTATTGATAAGGGTGTAAATAAATAAATTGAGCCTGATACTCAATGACATGAGTCATTAAATAAGATATTGTGAACTGTACGAGTCACTTCAATGATATGTCTTTCTTATTCACAATCAATAAAGGAGTTAAGAAAATAATAACTAGAAGAATAAAATGATAATTTTACACCCCGCTCTTGTTACTGATATTCACGAAGTGTAACATAGTAAAATACCCCGTGGACCGTGAAATATAAATGTTTATTTGCACCAACAAAAAACGTAACATGCACGAATCGAGAGTTGATTCGGCATCTAACCTATAATGAAGTCGTATGATGCCAGGATTTAATAGGTTGAGAATTTATGGAGATAAATTAGTCGGGTATTTGAATCGCATAGATTTATTCATGTGGGTCCATTCGATCTCAGAAGTAGCTCATAACGACAAGAATGACAAACTACGTCAGCTGGACCAAAAACGTGTTTTAGACCGATGTACACTTCCCGAACCGATATATGATGGGTGTCATTGCTAAATTAGTGATGAACAAAATCAATTTCAAATTAATTAATTTATTATTTTCTAATTATTAGAAAATTAGTAAATAAAATTAATTAATTAATTAATTGATAGAGATAAATTTAATTTACAAATTTGGATTGATGAATTATGACACAATATTAGCTCTAAAGGAAATGTAAAAATCGTAGAGAGCAATGCAGGGAGATGGTGAACTTTGACAATTCACATTATATGGGTATGTGTGTAAATTCTATAATTATTCTATAAAAGATTGTAATAGATTTGCATCACTAACCTGAGCTTAACCTAATCACAGTGTGATTATTCAGAGCAAGAAAAAGATTCTCTTTCCTTCCCTTACTGCCGCCGAAATCATAGTGAGGAAGAAGAAAAAATATTTTTTCTTCCTCAATTGTTTAGAGAGTCCACACTCTACTCCTGACAATATCCTTATGGGGCATACTTCTGAATTCTACGAGTGGTTGTTGGTGTAAATATTGATTGAAGTTATGCGAATCTAAGAAATGAGGAACGCGAAATAATAAATTAGATCCTCTAATCCAGAAATTCTCAATTATAAGAAAATGTAAAATTATTTCTATATTTTCTCGATATGCTTATCTAAATATTTCCTAGTTATGTTTTAGAAAACCATAGGATTTAAGAAACATTGAGGTTTTGAAAACTTTTGGATTTAGAAAAACTTGAGGTTTTGAAAACTTTTGAGTTTAGAAACCATGTTGAGCCTTGGGCTGACGTGGACCATAAAGCCTATTGAAATGTTGGACTGAGCAAGGACTGTTTAACCTAAATAATTCGCAGGGATTTGGAATTTGATTCCAAGCTCAATCTATTCCCTAAAAATTATTTCTATTCAATTCGGTAATTTTTCAACACTAATTAATTATAATTTATTTTATAAACTGTTATAAAAATAAATCAATTGATTTTACTTTGTGTTTATTTTTCAAAGTATAAATTGTTGAAAAATTAATTTTAAATTTTAATTTAATTTTTGGAAATCGGATTGGAAATTAGTAAAGTGTTACAAAGAGTAGGGACTTCCTGAAGGAGAATGAGACAATTACATAGCTATGGAAACTAGTATTTAAATTATTGTAATTTATTTATTATTCTTTTTATGAGTTGTAATTAGAAATGAGCCATATAGAGTTTAATTTTTAATGTATGATTTACTATTAATCTCGTATAATCATATAACATGCCACATAAAAATATGGATATGTCAATATCAAAATGTCATGTAATATGTACATGCATCATTGTAGTTTAAATTTAGAATGTGTTATAATTTTAAATACAATATGAATTTTATAAAAATTATAATTTCCAAATTGTGATTTAATTTTATAAAAGATTATAATTTTCAAAACTTGTTTTTCAAATTTGTAAAGAATTATGTTTTTTTGAAAAAGCAACGAAAACTTGATTATAATTGAGAATTTTCAAGGTATCCAATGCAAACTTGATTATGACGTGAAGAATGGTTTAGAGCCGCCCTAGCAATCCCCTTTTCAGTGGGAGAAATTTGAGAATCGTGTCGCTATTGAGTCATCGAGTTGCTTGAGAAGCTAAAACTTGTAAATAAAGTGGTGAAACAGGACCGTTCTTAGACGGACTGTTAGTTCAGAATAACCATTAAATCTGATGCGTTAGTTAAACACTTAGACCAGAGCACAGAGGAATCTCTCATAGGAGCTAGTCAATGGGGCTAAAGTGATCAAAATCATCGGTGATTGGTTAAGCTAGATGTAGTGACATCTTGAGAAGCGTTAACCAAACGAGAAGAGTCTTCATACAATATAAGGTAGCTTGAGCGTTGTCCTTAGATGAGACGAGCTATCATTGTTGATCGTGTTTTAAAAATTTGAGGAAAAATTATTAAACTACGAACGATTCGTGGGTGGAATATAAAAAAATATTTACATAAACCAATATAATCATATTAAATATTAAAACTGTACATCCAATTATTTATACAAAGTTAAACATATTCAAAGGAGGCAGAAATGATTTATACCATTTCGTTGTATCAGAAACTTTCTGAATTGGTGAAATCATTATTAAATGCTTTGTGTTTTTCGATCTTCAAATCGAGGAACTTCAATTAGTCATCACACCAACAACCACTCATTGGATTCATAAGTATAACTCGCAAGGACGTCATTAAGAACTGAGTGTGGGCTCTCAAAACAACTGAGGAAGAAATTTTTTTCTTCCTCTATGAATTCAACAACAACAAAAGGACGGGGAGAGAGAAACCTTTTTTCTGTTCTGTGTGATTAGAGTTGTGTCAACACACTTAGGAAGACAACCCTAATGTCATCCCTTATATAATAATTTTGAAATTTTCACATAGACCCCATATATGTGTTTCCAAAATTCACCCCCATATTATGTAGTTGCTGAAAATTACATTTCCCATTAAACTCAATATTGTGTCCAAATTCATCAACCCAAAATTGATAAATTTAAATTGATCTTCATCACTTAATTGATTAATTTCTCTTATTTACTAATTATCCAATCATTAAAAAATAATAAATTAATTAATATGAACATCAACTAATTACTCTTCACTAATTAAATGACAACACTCATCACATATGAGAAATATAAATTGGCTCAAAATATATTTTGGTCCAACTTATGTTGTTTCTTCTATTCCTGTCATCATGAACTACTCCTAAAACTGAATGGACCCACATGAGTAAAGCTATAGGATTCAAATACCCGACGAATTTGTCTATAAATTTCTGACATATTTAATCTTGACATCGTACGACTCCACTATAGGTTTGATACCGAATCAACTCTCGATTCATGCGCACTACATTTTTTGTTGGTGCAAAGAAACAATTTTATTTCACGGTTCACAAAATATTTTAACATATTACGCTTCATGAATATCAATAACAAAAGTGAGATGTAAAAATATCATTTTACTACTCTTGTTATTATTTCTTTAACTAATTTATTGACTGTGAATAGGAAAGACATAATAGTGAATTGTTTCGTATAATTCTCCATGTCTTGTTCAATGATACATTTCATCGAGTACCTGGCCAGATTAATTTATTCACGCATCTATTGATAAAGCATAAAGTGATATTGTTACATTTTGCAATCTAACCACGAATTTACATATCTATGAATCACGTAACTCTGATATAGTTGAATCACGATCCCAACACTCGAGGTATTGTCCGGCAATTTGAACTCACTCCTTTGACGTATCAAAGATCATAATTAACTAGGTCAAGTTTTGTATTCACCGCAAGATTAAAGTAATTACAAAAATGCCTTTAAAGTGTAACAATTAGATTTAGAGCTTGATAAACGATTTTACTCTAAACTAATTTGAAACTGGTCTATTCAACATATTCCACAACATGTCTAGGTCAACCGTTAGAATCTCCACTCCCATGCCCCAAGACCGACATCCTTTGGTTCAACCAAACAGTCGTAATCAGACTCGGTTGCCCAGTCGATTTTAAGACTATGAATAATGTTCTGAACTATTTCAGAAGAGTTTATCTAGAAGATGCCTCAATTTTTACTCTTCTTACGTTGACAATAGTTCCATGACTTGAGTAAATTATAAACAAACTTTACTTAATAAAAAAACTATCATTCATTCACAAAATTCAATAATACAAAATATTAGAAAAATAACTAAATACTTATAAATAATTATTACACCCAACTATATTAACATAATTCAAACAATTTCCCACTTGAACTAAAGTAGGCGTGTACAATCTTGTATCCCCATGCCATCTAGATGACCATCAAAGACTTTACTACTTAAAGTCTTTTGTGAATGGAGGTGCCAGGTTGTGTAACCTTGGATCTTTTGTGGCTCCTTGGATCCTTTGAGTTTGCTAAAGCCCCACTGTTATCGCAATAAAGAGTCATGGGCTTGTCAGCTTCTAGACAACTTCTAAAGTCTTCAAGAATTTTCTAACCCATACAACCTCCTTAGCAGCTTCACAAGCTTCCACATATTCAGATTCCATGGTAGAATCAGCAATGCAAGATTACTTGATATTTCTCTATATAACTGTTCCACCGTTCATGATGAACACTGATCCCGAAGTGAACCTCCTAGAATCCTTGTCTACTTGGAAATAGGAATCGGTATACCCCGTCATATTCACGTCAATACCTAAATACACAAGCATGTAGTTCCTTGTTCTCCTAAGATACTTAAGGATATGTTTGACGACATTCTAATGCTCGACTCCAGGATTAGATTGAAAAAGTCTCACCACGCCCACCGAGTAGTAAATGTCTGGCCTAGTGCAAAGTATCACATACATGGACTTCCTACGGCTGAGGCATAGAGAATCTTTCCCATGCCTTCCTCTTCTTGAGGAGTCTTGGGAGACTACTCCTTGAAGAGGCTGACTCTATGCCTGAAAGGAAGATATCCCTTATTGGAGTCTTGCATATTAAAGCGATTCATCACCTTATCAATATAAGTTGCTTGAGACAACGACATTTGTCTATTCTTCCGATCCCAAAAGATCTGAATACCTAGGACAAATGCAGTTTCTCCAAGATCTTTCACATCAAATTACTTTGCAAAAGAAATCTTGACATCAGATAATTTTCTTACATCACTCCCAATGAGTACAATATCATCTACGTACAAGACTAGAAAACCTACTTCCCCTTCATGCATTAGCTTATCACACATGATTCATCCACTAACTGTTCAAAACCAAAGTTCTTAGCAGTTTTGTTGAATCTAATATTCCATGACCGTGACTCTTGCTTAGGTCCATAAATGGACTTCACCAGTTCGCAAACCTTGCCCTCTTGACCTTTTTTCGTGAACCCGTCTTGTTGAGCCATATAAATGCGCTCTTCAAGATTGTCATTCAAAAAAGCAGTGTTGACCTTCATATGCAAGATTTCATAATCGAGGGTAGCACCAATGGACATGAGGATTCGGATGGATTTAAGCATGGCTACCAATGAAAAGATATATGCATAGTCTATACCTTCATTTTGGGTGTAGCCCTTAGCTACTAGCCTAGGTTTGAATGTTTCCACATACTCATTCAGACCTCTATTTTTCTTATAGATCCATTTACACCCTACAGGTTTTAACCATTTATAAGGATCTACAAGTTTCTCGACTTCATTCGAGTACATCAAATGTATCCCAACATTCATGGCATCTTGCCACATGTTTGCTTCAGGACCAGCCATGGCCTGTGAGTAGGAGACATGTTCGTTATATCCTTATCTGAGACTTTTATTAAGGTATCGCCATAAGACATGTACCTGTCAGGTTGACTCTTATCCCTCATACTCTGTCGAGACTCTATAGGCTATCGCCCCAGTTGTGGTTCTTCCATCATTGAATCAGAAACAATTCCTGATTGGGGAGTCGGTATCCTCCCACTCAATAATTCCTCTAGCACAAGAGTGCTTCTCGACTTCACACTTCTTATATAGTCTTCTTCTAGAAAATGTGCATTCGTGCTTATGAATGTTTCATGTCAGTCAGACTAAAAAATACTTACTCCTTCATTCCTTTGGGATATCCTAGAAACATGCATAATTCTGAGCGACTGACCAACTTGGGCACCCTATATTCTAAAGTGGTTAACGGACAAATTTCATCCATTCCATCTTTCGTATGGCGTGGCAGGCATCGTCTTTGACGGAACTTGGTTTAGAATGTTTGCTGTTGTTTCCAAGGCATATCCCCCCGAATATGGCAGGAATGAATAGCTCATTATGGATCTAACCATATCTATCAGAGTTTGATTCCTTCTCTCTGACACACCATTATGTTCTGGAGTGCCAGTTACAGTAAGCTGAGAAAGAATACCTTCTTCCTTAAGAAAGTCTTCAAACTCTCCTAGCAAGTACTCTCCACCACGATCAGATTGTAGTGTTTTGAGATTTGTTTCTCTAGTTGCTTTTTGACCATATCATTGTACTCTTTGAACTTTTTAAAGGTTTCAGACTTTTGGTGCATTAGATAAATATATCCAAAACGTGAGTAGTCATTAGTGAATGTTACAAAATATTCATAATCTCCTCTTACTTGGATATTCAATGGCCTATATACATAACTATGTACGAGTTCAAGGCATTGTGCGACTCTTTCACCCTTCACTGAAAATGGTGTCTTGGTTATTTTATCTTCTATACATGAATCACATGTGGATAGTGACCCCACACTTAAAGTTTGAATTGGCCCGTCCTTTGCAAGTCTTTTAATCATGTCCAGGCTAATGTGGCTAAGACGTAAGTGCCACAAATAGGTTAGATCGGTTGAGTCAGTCTTCAACCTTTTACTATCTCTTTGTAAATCAGTATTTACTTTAGTGTCACATATCATTGAAATAATTGGTTTTACATAAAACTGTTTATTCATCAAACTTGTAGTAGTAATTAAGCAGTCATTTTCAAAAATACCAATATATTTATCAACGAAATTCAAACTGAATTCTTATTCAATGAAACTAGCTACTGAAATAAGGTTCTTCCAAAAAATCAGGATATAATTAATACGTAAAACCATAAAACTTTTATCAAATGACAATTTAATAGTTCACATAGATCCGACTGATACTAGTGCTCCATTTCCCCAACGGAAGTTGCGCCCTCGTCAAGCCTTCTGATTTCCCTGAACCTCTACAGAGAACAACAAATATGGTTAGTGGCTGTAGAGTATATAATCCATAAAAAAGTAGAGTCAACCACATAACAGGCCTCAATAACAAGTACTATACATTTAGATCTCAACTCCTGCAGATAGTCTGGGCAGTTGAATTTTTAATGGTCAGCGCTCCACAATGATGGCATTTGTCTTTCGACTTGTCCACTTTCATAGTGCCCTTACCTTTTAAAGCTTTCAAGTTCTACTTCTTAGCCTTCTTCAGAACTCTCTTGTGTTTCTTTTTTGATCCAAAGGTGGAATGGCTTGCTTTCAGTAAAGTTTGTCTCTACAATCTTCCTCTTACCCTTCAAAAATAGGGTCTTAGCTGCTTGCAGTTCCTTCATCAACTCAGGAAGTGAGTACCTCAACTTATTCATCGAATAATTATGTTTGAAGTTCTCAAAATTGTCAGGCATAGTCTCAATGATCATATCAACTTGTGTCTCGTCGTCTGCCTCAGCACTCATGATCACCATCTCATTCAGATAACTAATTATCAGCATCAAATATTCTCTGATAGGAGTTTCAAGTTTCATCCTGTAGTTCATGAAGTTTTGTACATCAGCCTGTTTGGCTTGACGACCCTAATCTCCGAACATTTCATTGATGTTCAACATCATATCAGTGGTATTTTTCATGTTCTGATGTTGTTGTTACAATATATTGCTAACAGAAGTCGAGATGCAACGTCTGGCGATCTCATCAGAACGCAACCAAGAAGCATAACCATCATTTTACTCTTGAGTCGATTCAACAATAGGCTCAAGGGGACAAGGGGTGATGAACACGAACTTGTGATTTTCTACGGTCAGCACGATATCGAGATTACATTTCCAATCCACGTAATTTTCACCAGTAAGTTTGTTCACATTTAAGATAGTTGAGAGAGGCGATAGCAACATGATTACTTAAAATAATAAATAAAATGGTGTAAATAAATAGTCAATTATTTAGGAAAGCATGATGTATGATGCAAATACTTAAATATTTAAAAAACCAATAAAAAATATTTCTTTTCTGATGCTACGATCAACAACAATAGCTTGTCTCATACAAGGACAACTTTCAAGCCACCTCATATCGCATCGAGACTCCTCTCGTTTGGTTAACGCTTCTCAAGATGTCACTACATCTAGCTTAACCAATCACTAATGGATTTGGTCACCTTAATTCCATTGACTATCCCCTATGAGAGATTCTAATGTGCTTCGATCTAAGTGTCTAACCAATGCATCAGCTTTAAAGGTTACCATGAACTAACAGTTTATCTAGAGACGATCTTGGCTCACCACTTCCTTTACAAGCTTTAGCTTCTTAAGCAACTCGATGACTCAAAGTGACACGATTCTCAAGCTTCCTGCCTCACCATTTAAGAGAGGACCGCTAGGGCGACTCTAGACCATTCCTCATACCAGGATCAAGATTGCGTTGAGAACCTTGGAAACGTTTCAATGTAAATGACCATCCCACTTAGTTTTTGAAAAAAATGGATTTTTCATTGATATTTCAAAATTTATAACTCTTTTCTAATTTCGAAAAAACAAGTTTGAAAATTATAAACTTTTATAAAAATTAAATCCCAATTTAAAATTTATAACTTTTATAAACTTTGCATTGTATTTAAATTACAACCCTTTATAAATTAAAATAGAATTATGCATGTACATGCTACATGACATTTTGATATTGACATATCCTTATTTTTATCTGATATGTTATATGATGATACAAAATTAAAAAAAAAATCATCCATTCAAAATTAACCTCCCGATTGTCTCTTTCAAATTACAACCCATAAAAAAATAATAAATAAATTATAATTAATTTAAATACTATTCTTCATGGTGTTTGTAATAGTCTCATTGTCCTTCAGGAAGTTCCACCAATTTTGTAACTCTTTACAACAGTGCAACTCCATTTTCAAAATTCAAAATTTTGGTCAAGACCCTTTGATTAAGGAAAACTATTTTCATAATTAAATAATCCCTTTAAAATCTTTTTAAAATTTAAAATACAAAAGATAAATAGATAATTTTTTGTTAAATTTAAAATTCAAAAGATAAAGTAGATAACATGGATACTTATCCTTTTGAATTCAAAATCTAAAAAATAAAAGGATAAAATAGATAATTATCTTTTGAATTCACAATTTATATGACAAATAGATAAAATTAGATAATTATCTTTTGAATCTTAATTATCTTTTATCCGTTTAAAATCTAAAATCTAAAATTCAAAATTTTAAAGATAAAAAATGAGATTATGATTTTTGCGAAACATCACAGGGTTTTCTAAACCATAATTATTATTGCTTAGGGTTTCACAAACCCTATTCACCTTGCAAGGCACGACTATGGACAGCAGGAGGTGGCGCATCACGGCGGCGGGTGGCGGTACGGTGACAGATTATATGGAATTTAAAAGAAATACAACTTTTGCAAGAAAATAAATTACATAAAATCCTATGCCTCAATTTTGGCGTACATCAATTCCAAAATTGAAAAATAAAATGCCTAGAGCTAATAAATCGAGATCCATTCATAAAATACATTCAAAACTATTTTGAATCTACTATAAAAAATATGCCAATATAACAACATCCAATGATACATACGTTTAGTCACATAATATGCATAATCAAAAAATTAAGGCTTTGATACCAATTGTTGGATCGATTAATAAAAATTTGAGGAAAAATCATTGAATCACGAACGGTTCATGGGCGAAATATAAATTTTTTTTACATTAACCAATATAATCATATTAAATATTAAAATCATACATCTGATAAGTTAAATGTATTCAAAAGAGGTAGAAACGATTTATACATTTTTCTTGTATCAGAGACTTTCTGAATTGATGAAATCCTTATTAAATACTTTGCGTTCTTTGATCTTTGATTAGTCTTCACACCAACAATCACTCGTTGGATTCAGAAGTATATCTCGTAAGGACGTCATTAGGAACTGAGTGTAGGCTCTTAAAACAAATGAGGAAAAAAACTTATTTTCTTCCTCTATGAATTCAGCGGCAACAGTAAAAGGGGGAGAGAGAAACATTTTTTTGCTCTATGTGATTAGGGTTGTGTCAACACATGTAGGAAGGCAACCCTAATGCCATCCCTTAAATAATAATTTTGGAATTTTTACATATACGCCATATATGTGTAATTTCTAAAATTCACCACCATATTCTATAATTGCCAAAAATTGCATCTTCCATTTAAGTTAATATTGTGTCTGAATTCATTAACCCAAAATTAATAAATTTAAATTGATCTCCATCAATAAATTAATTAATTCATCTTATTTACTAATTATCTAATAATTAAAAAATAATAAAATAATTAATTTGAATATCAATTAGTTTCTCTTCACTAATTAAGTGACAACACCCATCACATATGGGTTCAGGAAATACAAATTGGCTCAAAACACATTTTAGTTTAAATGATGTTGTTTCTTCTATTCCTTTCCTCAAGAGCTACTCTTAAGACCGAATGGACCCACATGAATAAAACTATAAGATTCAAATACTCGACGAATTTGTCTCTATAAATTCCCGGTTTATTTAATCCTGACGTCATATGACTCCACTATAGGTTCAATGACGAATCAACTCTCGATTATGCGCGCTACATTTTCTGTTGGTGCAAATAAACACTTTTATTTCACAGTCCATAGATATTTTAACATATTACCCTTCGTGAATATCAGTAACAAGAGTAGGATGTAAAATTATCATTTTACCCCTCTTGTTATTATTTCCTTAACTCATTTATTGACTATGAATAAGAAAGACATAATAGTGAATTGTCTCATACAATTTCCCATGTCTTATTCAATGAAACATTTCATCGAGTACTTGGCCAGATTAATTTATTCACACATCTATTGGTAAAGCATAAGGTGATATTGTTGCATTTTGCAATCTAACCACGAATTTCTATATTTGTGAATCACGCAACTCCAATATAGTTGAATCACGATCCCAACAGCTGATGTATTGTCTGACAATTTGAACTCACTCCTTTGACGTATCAAAGTTGGTAACTAACTAGGTCAAGTTTCGTATTCACCTCAGGATTAAGATAATGAAAATACCCTTAAGGTGTAATAATTAGATTTAGAGCTAGATAAAGGATTTTACTCTAACATGTTCGACAACATGACTAGGTCAATCGTTAGAGTCCCCACTCCCATGCCCCAAGACTGGCATCCTTTGGTTCAACTAAATAGTCGTAATCGGACTTAATTGCCTAGTCGATCCTAAGACTTTGGATATTGTTCTGAACTATTTCAGAAGAGTTTGTCTGGAAAACCCTTCAGTCTTTACTATTCTTACGTTGACAATAGTTCTAGAACTATAGTAAATTATAAACACACTTTAATTAATAGAAAAACTTTCATTCATTCATAAAATTCAGTAATACAAAATATCAGAGAAATAACTAAATACTCATAAATAGTTATTACACCCTATTTTATGGACATACTTCCAACAGATCGTAACATCATGGAAGAAATATGTTTTTCTCAGTTTTTTAATATTTAAGTATTTGCATCGTGCATCATACTTTCCTAAATGATTAAGTAATTATTTACACCACTTTATTTATTCATTTCAGTAATCATGTCGTTATCCCCACTCTCAACGATCTTAAATACGAGCAAACTTACTGGTGAAAATTACGTGGATTGGAAACGTAATCTTGATATCGTGCTAACGGTAGAAAAACACAAGTTCATGCAAACCACCCCTTGTCCCCTTGAACCTATTGTTGAATCGACTCAAGAGGAAAATGATGCTTATGTTTCTTGGTTGTGTTCTGATGAGATCGCCAGGTGTTACATCTTGGCATATGTTAGTAATGTGTTGCAACAACAACGTCAACACATGAAAACTACGGCCGATATGATGTTGTTCATCACCGAAATATTCAGGGATCAGGGTCGTCAAGGCAAACAGGCTGCTGTTTGAAACTTCATGAACTGTCGGATGGAACCTGTAACTCTTGTCAGAGAATACACGATGATGATCATCAATAATCTGAATGAGATGGAGATAATTGGTGCTGAGAAAGGTGGCGAGACTCAAGTTGCTATGATCCTTGAGACCCTACCAGACACTTTTCAGAACTTCAAACTTAATTGTTCGATGAATAAGTTGAGGTACTCTCTTCTGGAGCTTATGAAGTAGTTGCAAGCTGCTGAAACCCTAATTCTGAAGGGTAAGAGGAATACTAGAGAGGCAAACATTATTGAAAGTAAGCCTTCCACCTCTGGCATAAAAAAAACATAAGAGAGGTTCAAAGAAAGCTAAGAAGCAGAACTCAAAAGCTGTGAAAGGAAAGGACACTACAAAAGTGGACAAGTTGAAAGACACGTGTCATCATTGAGGAGTCGCTGGCCATTGGAAACACAACTGTCCAGATTATCTCAAAGAGTTGAAATCTAAAGGTACAATACTTGTTACTAAAGCCTGTTATGTGGCTGACTCTACTTTTTCATGGACTGTAAACTCTGCAGCCACTAACCATATATGGTGTTCTCTACAGACGTCCAGGGAAATAAGAAGGCTTGACGAGGGTGAGTTCAACTTCTGTTCGGGGAATGAAGCACTAGTATCAGTTGTATTAGTAGGAACTATTAAATTGTCATTTGATAACAATTTTTTGGTTTTATGAGATGTTTATAATATCCTAATTTTTGGGGTAAACCTTATTTTAGTAGCTAATTTAATTGAGCAATGATTCACTATGAATTTCATTGATAAAGATATTGATATGTTTAGAAATGATTAATTAATTATCACTGCACCACTGCACAGTTGATAAATAACTTATTCTATGTAAAACCAAAAGTTTCAATGATATGTGACAGTAAAGTAAATACTGATTTACAAAGGGATAATAAAAGGTTGAAGTCTGACTCAATCAATCTAACCTACTTGTGGCACTTGCGTCTTTGTCACATTAGCCTAGATAGTCTTAAAAGACTTATGAAGGATGGTCCATAGCAAACTTTAAGTGTGGGATCACTACTCACATGTGAATCCTGCATAGAAGGTAAAATGATCGAGATACCCTTTTTTAGTGAAGGGTGAAAGAGCCACTCAATGCCTCGAATTCACACATGTATGTGGGCCATTGAATATCAAGGCAAGAGGAGGTTATGATTTCTTGTAACTTTCATAGATGACTACTTGTACTTTGGACATGTCTATCTAATGCGCCTAAAGTATGAAATCTTTGAAAATTTCAAAGAGTACAAGGCTATGGTTGAGAAGAAATTAGAGAAATAAATCAGAACACTATAATCTGACCATGGTGGTGAGTACTTGCTAGGAGAGTTTGAAGACTTTCTTCAAGAAGAACGTATTCTTTCTCAGCTTACAGCACCTGATACTCAAGAAATAAAAATGGTGTGTTAGAGAGAAGGAATCAAACTCTGGTGGATATGGTTAGATCCATGATGAGTTATTCATCTCTCCTAGATTCATTCTGGGGATATGCCTTAGAAACAACAACATATATTCGAAACCAAGTTTCATCAAAGATGGTACCTAGTACACCATATGAAAGATGGAGTGGACGAAAGTCGTCAGTAAGCCACCTTAGGATATGGGGATGCCCGACACACATATTAAGACCAGAGACATGCAGGTTGGACAGTCAATCAGAATTATGCATGTTTGTAGGTTATACTAAGGGAACAAAGTGATACGTCTTTTATAGTCCGACTGACAAGAAAATATTCGTGAGCACAAACACACATTTTCTTGAGGAAAACTATATAAGAAGTGTGAAGCCGAGAAACATACTTGTGCTAGATGAATTATTGAGTGGGAGGGTACTGACTCCTCAATTAGGAACTGTTCTCGATTCAATAATGGAAGAACCAAAGCAAGAGCGAGAGCCTATGGAGCCTCGACGTAGTAGGAGGCTTGTGAGACAACCTGATAGGTACATGTCTTATGGAGATGCCTTAATTGCAGTCTCAGATAAGAATCTTGATGAAGTTGTTTCCTACTTACAGGCCATGGCTGGTCTTGAAACAATCATATGATAAGAAGCCATGAACTTTGAGATACAATTGATGTACTCGAACGGAGTCAAGAAACTTGTAGATCCTCCTGAAGGGGTAAAGCCTATAGGATGTAAATGGATTTATAAGAAAATGAGAGGTATGGATGGAAATGTGGAGACATTTAAAGCTAGGCTAGTAGGCAACAAAAGAAAGGTATTGACTACGGGGGTACGTTCTCGTCAGTGGTCATGCTTAAGTCCATCTGAATCCTCATGTCCATTGCTGCTGCTATCGATTATGAAATTTGATAGATGGACGTCAAGACTGCATTTCTAAGTGACAATCTTGAAGAGTGCATTAATATGACTCAACTAGACGGGTTCATGAAGAGAGGCCAATAGAGCAAGGTTTGTAAACTGCTGAAGTCCATTTATGGAGTTAAGCAAGCGTCTCGATCGTGGAGTATCAGATTTGACGAAACTGCCAAGAACTTTGGTTTTGAACAGTTAGTGGACGAACCATGTATGTATAAGCTGATACTTGAAAGGAATGTGATTTTTATGATATTTTACATAGACGATATTCTACTCATTGGGAATGATGTAGAAAAATTGTCTGATGTCAAGATTTGGCTTGCAAAAAAATTTGACATGAAGGATTTTGGTGCCTTTGTCTTAGATATTCATATCTTTTGTGATCAGAATAATACATAGCTAATTCTGTCTCAAACATCTTATATTGATAAGGTGATGAATTGCTTCAGTATGCAAGACTCCAATAAGGGATATCTCCCATTTAGACATGGAGTCGACCTCTCCAAGGAGTAGTCTCCCGAGACTCCTCAAGAACAAGAAGACATGAGAAATATTCCTCATGCCTTAGCTGTAGGAAGTCTCATATATGCAATACTTTATACAAGGCCAGATATTTGCTACGCCGTGGACGTGGTGAGTCATTTCTGATCTAATCCTGGCTCGAGCTTTGAAATGTTGTCAAGCATATCCTCAAGTATCTTAGTCAAACAAGGAACTATATGGTTGTGTATTTAGGTAATGACCTAAATATGACGGGTTATATTGACTCTAATTTCCAAGCAGACAAGGATTTTAGGAGGTCCCTATCAGGATTAGTGTTCATCCTGAATGATGGAGAAATAATATGGAAAAGCATCAAGCAATCTTGCATTACTGATTCTACCATAGAAGCTGAGTATGTGGCAGCTTGTGAAGCTGCAAAAGAGGCTGTCTGGCTTAGAAAGTTCATAAAGACTCCGGAAGTCATTCCAGATACTAACAAACTCATGACACTTTATTACAATAATAGTGGGATGTGGCAAATTTGAAGGAACCGAGGAGCCACAAAAAATTCAAACACATAGAGCGGAAGTATATCTCATCAGAGAGATTGTTCAGTGTGGAGATATTGTAGTAACACATATATCGACGATCAACAACCTGATAGATCCATTCATGATGATTTTAAGTAATAAAGTCTTTGATGGTCATCTAGAAGGTATGGAGATATGATATTGTACACGCCTATTTTAGTCCAAGTGGGAGATTGTCGGAATCATGTCCATAAAGTAGGGTGTCATAACTATTTATGAGTATTTATTTATGACATTGATATATTACTGAATTTTATAAAAAAAAAATGAAAGCTCTCTTTAATTAAAGTGTGTTTATAATTTACTTAAATACTGGTAGTGTTGTCAATGAAAGAAGAGTAAAAACTGAGATGTATTCCAGATAAACTCTTATGAAATAATTTAAAACATTATTCACAGTCTTGGGACCGATCAGATAATCGAATCAAATTACGACTGTTAGGTTGAATCAAAGAATGTCGATCTTGGGACATGAGAGTGGAGACTCTAATGGTTGACCTAGACATGTTATGGAATATGTTGAATAGACTAGTAACAAATTAGTTTAGAGTAAAGCCGTTTATCTAACTCCAAATCTAATTGTTACACCTTAAGTGTATTTTCATAATTACCTTAATCCTAATGTGAACATCATAAAATATCTTGTGGACTGTGAAATATAAATATTTATCTGCACCAACAAATGTAGCGTGCATAAATCGATAGTTGACTCAACATCTGACCTATAGTGGAGTTGTACAATGTCGGGATTAAATATGTCAGAAATTGATGGAGATAAATTAACCGTATATTTGAATCACATAGCTTTATTCATGTGGGTCCATTCAATCACAAAAGTAGCTCATAAGGACAGGAATGAGAAACAATGTCAGATTGTCTAAAAATATGTTTTGGACCGAGACACTCTTTCCGAACCCATATATGATGGGTGTCATCCACTAAATTAGTGAGGACCAAAATTAATATTCAAATTAATTAATTTTTTATTTTCAAATTATTAGATAATTAGTAAATAAAAGGAATTGATTAATTAATTGATGGAAATCAATTTAATTTATCAATTTAGATTGATGAATTTGGACATAGTATTGGCTCTAAGGGAGATGTAAAAATCGCAGAGAGCAGTGCAGGGAGATGGTGAATTTCAACAACTTACAAATAGGGATATATGTGTAAATTTTATAATTATTAAATAAGGGATTGCAATAAGGTTGCATCCCTAACCTAAGCTTAACCTAATCCTAGTGTGTGATTATTCAAAGCAAGAAAAAGATTTTCTCGCTCCCCCTCCCTTGTTGCCGCGGAAATCATAGTGATGAAAAAGAAAAATTATTTTTTCTTCCTCAATTATTTAGAGAGCCCACACTCTATTCCTGACAATATCCTTGAGAGACATACTTTTAAATCCTACAAGTGATTTTTGGTGTGAAAATCGATTGAAATTCTGCGAATCTCAAGAATGAGGAACGCGAGACAATAAATTTTAAAACCCTATCCAAAACTATTGTCTATATATGAGATTTTTTTGTACGTTGATATATGATGAATACATTTTAGTATTTATTTACATTTTTTAGCTTTGTAATAACTAATAAGTACTAATTTTTAATGTCAATTATCTGTAGTAAAATAGTTTATAAGATTCAATTTTCTCTTCTCAAATAAATCATTTTTATTAGTTTTTTTTATCTCATCTTACAATATACATTTGTTAGGATTGTGCATTCTTAATTTAAATTTTCTTATATATAATTAGTCATCTTCAAGTGATGCATAACGTTTGGAATTTTGTTCCATTTGTAATAGTTTAGTTATAATATATCATCTATTACTGATGTACAACAAATTAAATTTATTTAATTGAGAAAAGAAAATTATGAGTATCAGAAAATAGTATTTTTACCATTATTATTTTAATTTTATTTTAGATTTACAATAATTTTAAAAGCTAATGTATTTGTTTCAATTTTAATATTAATCTTAAAACATATTTTATAATTTAAAAATACTTCAACACGTGCGAAGAACATCCTTTTTTAATTGTAGCACAAAACACAAAAGAGAGAGATTGAGGGAAATCTATGATCACACGCACACACACACTCTCCCCCATCTCTCTCTCACTTTCCCCATTTCTTATATATATATATATATATATATATATATATATAGAGAGAGAGAGAGAGAGAGAGAGAGAGAGAGAGAAATGTGTTAGGAGAGAGAGATATTCAACTAGTATTAATTTGCAGAGACGAGAGAGTCTGGTTAAGATATATATAAAAAGAGATAATTAATAGATATAAATATATTGGGAGAAAGAAACATGGATGATTAAATGTTTACATTAAAAACAAAAGGGTAGATTAGTAATTAATTAAATAGGGAAAACTATTAATTTTAATGTAATATGCTACATTAATTATTTTTTTTAGAAAAGTGTTATATGTGAAGTTTTTCAAAAGGCGTGGACAAAATTGATTTTAGAATTGTAAAATTATCTAAATAGTATCAAGTCTATTTAAGCAATTGCACAAAGTAGATAAGTTTTGAAAATTAGTTTAAGAAATAGCAGGTTTTTTCCTACTATAGGCAAATAACTATTTTTTAGTGACACATCACCAGCGAGCTATTAATGAATTTTGTGTTGACAATTTTAACATTCTATTACATATTTAATAATCTAATTTCATGGGGCCCTTACAATTAATAAAATATTCTGAATTTTACAATCCTTCAATGAAAACGTTAATATATTTTTTTAATTTAAAATAAATGGAAATTTTCTATTTAATTAGTGACATTTCAAGTCTGTATATTCAAATTTTTTGAATAAGAACTAGTATATCTTCGTGTTTATTCTTTCTCCATTTGCGATGGAAAATCTCGAAGCTATTCAGTTTCACATTTTCACAAAAAACCAATGTAATTTAATTTTATTCTTCCCCCATAATCAATAGATTCAAGCATGAAATGTTAGTTTTGTAATCATCTTATTTTCCGTATGTTTTTTATTAAATTAACCTAAAGGATGATGCATTGATTTCGATATCATTTAACTGTTCATCATATTTTTCTATCACGTGTTTTGTTCACAATTTGTTGTCTCAATTTTTTCATTTTACCCGAATGTTTTATGTGTTATTTATGTATTTTACATTTATGGTTAAACATCATTTGTCATGATGTGTTCAATATATGTTATATATGTGTTTCATTGTTAGATGTTCAATATATGTTATATATGTGTTTCAGTGTCATATTTTCAATTGATATTGTTCGTTTGATCATGTGGTTTATGTTTTCGAAGTCATTTTGCTTGTTTGAGTAAATCATATATATATATATCAATAATTAGTTTATTATATCAAACTGTAAATATATTGGTTGATCATCAATAGTTTATTTAGAAGGATATGATTACCGTCCTATACTTAAAGTAAATCAACGATTATAGATATCCAAATTCAGTTTTGATATTTTACCAGTATATCACTATTGACAATGTATAATATATAAAATATTGAAATATTACTTTATTAGATATTTTATATTGTATAATAATATAGAGTTTTGAATGGTTGACTTTCATGTAATTTTCGTAAGCATATTTTTTAGGCAATATAAAGATCCCTACTTTTGTTATGTATGATGGAAGATGAGATGATGCAAAGTCTGATGTTGATTTTTGTTCTAAACCGTTATTGATTGATGATAATATGATGTTTATTGAGCTAGTAGAAATTATCAAGATGGTATTGGAGTTTGTTGATGGAAGAGCTCAGTTTGAAATTATTGTCAAATTGCAATTTGGCAATATTTCATCTACTACTATTGAAATAAAAAATGACCAGGATGTTCAGTGGTATGTTTCATTGATAAGGAATGAGAATGGTATTAGTTGTCCACTTATTATTGGAAGTAGTACGTTCAATAAAAACCTATGCCTTGAATTGTAAAATTATGTGTTTGACAAGGGTAGTCAAACATCATTGCAAAAAAGGTGTAGCACATGATTGCATTGAAAATGAATTTTAAATTTATGATTGAAAGATCCAATCATGAAAGAATAAATGTGTGATGTGTTAATGATGATTGTAAGTGATTTGTTCGGGCATCTATATACAAAGGTGGTGAGCTTTGGATGATACATGAATATATTAAAGAACACAAATGTTCATTAGACATCATACAAAGTGATCATCGTCAAACAACCTCCGATATCTCTAGTCAATGCACTGAAGGTAGAAGTATAAATAATGTACGAGATCATACTGCTACTGCTCCCAAAGACATTATTGATCATATGCGGTTGAAGCGTGGGGTTACTATTAGTTATTATATGGCATGTAAACCAAGCAAAATGCATTGGATTTGTTTCGTGGGACCCTAGAAGAGTCATATGCAAGATTACCATCATATTGTTATGTACTGAAAGAAAAAACACCCAGGTATGTCATATTTCAGTATTTCAATGATTGGCTATGAAATTGGATTTTATTTGTATTTGATCTTTATTTTAATTATCAATTTGAATCTTTCTTATGTAAGCACCATGACAATAATTCAGAATGATGTGAATAGCACGTTCAAATATATTTTTATGTGTTTGGGGGCTGCATTGAAAGGTTGACGACATTGTAGACTAGTGATTTCAGGGGATGAAACTTTTTTAAAGAACAAGTATCTCGGTACGTTATTAACAACATCTTTGTTTGACGATAATAATCAAATTTTTTCTTGGGGATGGTTAATGAAACACTAAAGGAAGTAATTGGTGATAGGAAAAATTTAGTCATTATATTCGATAGACACAACAATATCCCAAAGGTGGTTTATAAATAGTTCTTGAGTGTTGTGCATGGTCTGTGTATGCAACATCTATTATTTAATGTCAAGTCTAAATATAAAACCTCAGTTGTTAACCCTATTTTCTGTCGATGTGCGAAAGCATATTCAATTGAGGATTTTGAAAATAATATGTCTGCATTGGAATCTATACATCTTTCAATTCGTTCTTATATTAAGTGTGCTGGTTATGAGAAATGGGCTTGTTCTCACATTCATAGACATCGATACAATGTCATGACCGCAAATATTTCAGAGAGCCTAAATAATGTACTGAAAGATGCTCGGGGTTTACAGTTACATTTTTTATTGAATTTTTTAGGCAATTGATACAAAGGTGGTTGGTTTCATGAGAGTAGACTAGCATCTAGTTGCATGATAATGACACTAACTCAGTGGACACAAAAACTTCTGTGTAAGCAAATGGATCTTTCCAAATCAATGATTGTAAGTATTTTTGTATTGTATACTGTTTTGATATATTTATTAAATATATTATTACTCGATTGTTATATAACAAATTTTTATTCACACGTTATTGTCATTGACACACATGAATTTTAGGTGATTGACGGTGATTTAGCATTCATTGTACACATACCTAATCGGTCATGTTCGTGTTGAAGATTAGATATAGACGCAATATCTTGTGCACATGCTTTAGCTGTAATGGCTAACATATACTTGAATCTATACTTGTATGTTTCATCATATTATTTCAAGAATGAGCTAGATGCAACATATGAGGAATTGGTTCATTCTCTTGGTAAAAATAGTCAATGAAATGTTATGGAAGAGATTCAAATTCATCACATCCCACCCTTAAAAACAAGATGTTCGATCAGTAGACCGAAAAAGTAGATGATCCCATCGATAGGTGAATTTAACAAGCTAAAATGTGGAAGGTGTCATATGATGGGATATAATCGAAAGGGATGCAAGAACAAGGTAGCGTCAACCATCGATCAATGAAAGAAACAAAAAGTAGAGATTTAATTTTGAGGATTATACGTTTATGATAAACGTTTTCAGAATAATGTTATGTTTTTTATTCATTTGATGGATGATGTTTTAATCATTGATTGAGGATGTTTTTAATACTTATTCATATAGTGTTATTACTCAGCATATAAGCTATTGACTAATGATATAATAGACAATCAGTGTTTGTCAATTAATGATATGAAAACTGAAATTATTGATATTAGATATTGACTAACCCCAAATATTGATTAATCTGTAAATAACCACAAATTTATTTCAAACCAATGGTCATCATATCAAAATGTACTTGATAAATATCAAGTATATTTCAAAACAATGGTTAACTGATATTTAATACTAGTAACACATATGTAGCTTGTACTATTGAAGATAAATAAAAAAAATATTCACAAAACATAATCGACCATATATTTATCACAAAAATAAATCAGTTGACCAAAAATAGATAATCCATATCACCGAACAATTAAAATCCATCATAAGAAATCCATGAGATCTGTCAACTATCAGATAAAGTACTAAAACATTAAAACATCAGTCTTACTACTCAGTTACAGTCACTAAACCAAAATATTAAACAAAAGCAACCATTTATGCATCTCCTTCTTGTGTCTGAGTGATGATATGAAAATTTGGAGGTGTGAAAATGTTAGTTCCATGATGTGGGATGGCACCCTTAAGTTGGAGACTTATTGATGGTGGGTGGAACAGGTGGTGGAACAGTGGGCTGGACGATGAATGCTTCTTGTCATTGAATTTATATTAGAAATTAGTCGATCACAGTCTACATATATACAATTATTTAAAAGTACATATATTATTTACCTCTACATCATCCAAACTTAGATTTGGCAGATCGCTGAATATATCAGCATGGTTGCCATTTTCCACGTCAATGCCCATTTGACCTTTAGATCCATCTCCCATGTCCTTTTTTGAATCAACAACAGTTTGTGCATGGACGTGTTGAGTTTCTACACCTTTACCGACATCCTTAAATGAACGTTATCATTTCATATGCATAAGCATAAGCATAAAAAAAGTATTATTCCATTTTTCAATGGTTTACTACGTAAATATATAGTCCTTTTACAACGGTGAATACAATAATCAATCAATTATTTACCATGTTATATTAACAATAGACCAAATATATTTTATATTGAAAACCATGATTTTCATAAAAAACACAAAAGTAGATCGTTATCAATAAATGATATACATGCATTTGACTCTGTCAGACTCAATAAGTCTTCTAATATAGAGTTGATCATTTCAAACTGCTTATCATATTTATCCTCTAGATATTCTAATCTAGCTTATATTGAAAATTCTTTCACGGTTTTCCTTTTCTTAGATTCAGAAACCCGGATAATATTTTGAGCTTCAGTTTGAGTGTCAGTATACTCAAGTTGAGTATCAACCACCTCCTTACCTTTTGATGTCCCATATTTTCTTTCATAATGTATACTCTTCAACTCCTCGGATGTTGTCTCAAATCTTTCAATCTCCAGCTCTAGTAACTAAATGTAAGTATATAAAATTAATAACATATTTATAAGTAGAGGTAATATAACAAAATTACTATATTCTTACATTTTAATGTCTAAAAACTATATCTGTCAAATCCTTCTTATCTGGTTGACTTGTGACTGTCCAAATATTGATCTTTGGAATACCACTCCCTACCTGTTTCACAAACGGCATCGGAGGCGCCATTGACAATGATATTGTTTCAAGAGCCCAAACAATTAACGCATGTGGAAAACCATAAAAAGTATGTGCATTGCTGTCAGGAAAGTTACAGATCTTTCGCATGCTTGCAATAGTAATCCCAAATGCTAACTTTCCCCGCATATATGTATCAAACAACTCATCTTTATCAATCAACATTATATGGAATTGGGCAACCAAAATATGTTCATGTTCTGGTATCAACAAATTTTCTAGACAATATAACTTCGCATGCGTAAATATGTCTTAATCATCATCATTTATTGCAACTGTCCAAGTGTCAAATGCATAATTCAACATTTTCATAGGTACTGCCTTATTGTTCTTAAAATACTTATCTTTCACTCTCCCATCTCCTTAACAGCTTCTATCAATGTGTACTTGTCATGTGCACCTTAAACCATTAATGACTATAAAATCTCCCTTAATGAATCGAGCCACTCATCCATTGAAATTGAAGTAAATAGCATAACTCCCATAATAGTGGCATTTTTTCTAGCTATATGCAACAATAACTGAGCAGGAAACTTCTTAACTTCGAAATCCATAAAATGACCAAAACATCCATTATTGAATACTCCTATTTGCTTATCAATTAAGCTCAGATTTATATGCTCCATTATAGTAGGCTTCAGACCCAATCAACTTTTAATTTTTGTTCTAATTTGAGTCAGCTACAATAAACTAAAGTCCCTATCATAGTATAATGTTGTTTAGCAAATTATAATCATAAGCATATAAATAATATAATATATATTGTTCATTTTTACCTCATTTTGATTGTCTTTCTTGAAGCGCGACTTACACTTTCGTGTTTTCAGTTTCTTAGTACTCTTTTTGGTTGATCATGATGACTCACCTTCAATACCCTTATCTACCTTCTTGCTATTAGTTGTCACATTCATCTTTAGAGCGTGCTTCTGTAAATAAAGAATTACGAATTTAATTTTTTTTTTGTAATTTTCAATCAAATAATGAAATTATCTATTTCTTAGTTGAATTTACTCTCACCAATTTTTTACTTATGATCTTTTTATGAGAAGTTTGTAGTTGACTGGGCAATCATTTATTAACACTGTCAAAATTAATCACTTATATACGGAAATTTAATTAAAGTGTTGGTATGTTCCATATAATATAATATTAATCATAGCAAAGTTAATCACTCATTGATCACGACTCATTGATCAATAAAAATAAATTAGTACAAAACTATCAAGTATATTTCAAGTATGTGATGAAAGTTTTAGACGTTAATCTTTTACTGAAATCCATAATCATTTAATCTTTTCGGTAAATTTTTATTAAATAATTCTAAAAAGAAATTGTATACTCAATAGAATGTACATGCATGTTCAATCATTGATGTAAGATGTGTAAGAAAACAAAGAAATCATGTTGAAGCCTACTAAATCTAACAATTAATGAAGTTTGAAGATCAGATGTAATGATGCAGGAAGTGGAATAAAAGAAAGATATTTTTACTTAATAGTACCTTGGCTTTAATGAAGATGAAAGAAGAAATGTTGAAGCGTTTTTCTATTGACAAAGCTTTCCTTCTTGAAGTTTGGTTGATGGCGTTAATGGCTTCTTCTTTTCGCTTATGTAAAATGAAGAAGAATGGTTACACGAAGAACTTGAAGCTTTGGTTTCGTGAGATGGAAGAATTTTCTTTGATCTTTTTACCTTTCTTTTGGTTGGTTAATTGACACGTGATGAGAGATATTTTACTATGGTTAATGAGTGGTTACCAAAACTATAGTTAATTTTTTTTCTTTCATTTTTTGGTAATATCTTATTGGTGGAATTCAAATTTGTTGTTTTTGGTAATAAATGTTTGAAGGGAAGTGATTATTTGAAGTGTTTTTCAAGGGATATCATGCGTGGGAGTTTTGGTTTTTAAAATTTTTTTGTTAGTTACTTGATTTACAATTATGGTAAATGTAATTTAAAAAGTTAAGCATTAATTACACCCATAATTATAATATCATTGAAATCAGTATATCACCTATATACGTATCATATACTTTAATACTTTCAATAGCACACATTATCTATAAATCTCTTGGAGGATTTTTTTTAATTTTATTTGTTGATCAAATTGTATCAGACATATTACTGATATACTCGAAGAATTGTTTATTTTAATGATTATTTATCGAAATAAAATTTCAAATATGATGGAAGTGTTTTCTTTTTGTTTTTCTTAGATTTAATTTGAATTTTATTAGTTTTTATTTATGATTTAATTAATTGAGAAAGTTACTAGATTAGCGGTTTACAAGAAATTATTTTTCGGTGCATTAGAGACCATTATTTACGGTTTTCAAGGGATTAACTATGATTTTCAAATTTCTAGATTTTATAATTTAGATTTTTCACTACATCAATCCCCTTAATTTGTATCAAAGACATGTTTTAGATCTATTTATTAAATGTCAAGAAAGTCAATATGCACATGACGAAGGCTAAAACACGATTGGAAGATTACAATTAAAGTACAAAAAAGAAGCAATACACCTATGATTTACCTGAGAAATTTGGTAATATGTTATATATAGATGAGGGGCATATTAGTCTAAAATTATTGACTAATTAAAAATTCTGCTATTCATCTAAATCTATTGAAAATCTGTGATTTCTTGAAATAGCCCCTTAAAGTTATCTATTATGCAAAAAAAATCTCATTCTGCTTTGCATATCCAAAGGCCCATGAAAGCATGGAATGGTCGTGAAAGTGCACTGTAATCAATCCTTAACTAAGTTCCAATAAGTGATATATTAAAAGATAGTAACTTAGAGATCGTCAAGAGTATGAGTTAATAGTAATTTTATCTCTGCTCTAAAAAGAAAGTATAAATTTCAAATTCTCCTATTGCGGAGTTAAATAAAAAATATATAGTAATTTAACATTCATGGCCAACGAGAAAAGAAGATCTCTAGATATTAGTCTATTTTTCAATCATAAACATTGAAAAGTAAATGTAAATAACATTGAAATCAAATTGAAACTGTGACAACTAAATCAACCTAATTTAAAATTTACTTCAAATAAAAATGTAAATAACATTGAAATCAAATTGAAATTGTGAAAACTAAATCGACCTAATTTAAAATTTAAACATCAAATAAAAAAAATCACTCTTAGACCGGGCGACGGCAAAAAACAAATAAATTCTAAAAAAACTTATTGAAAAAAAAGAAAAGAAAAAAACAACTAGAAATGGGTTGCCGCATTATAAATATTATTATCATGAACTTTCAGAAAAAGAAAATCTTATTATTAGGGTCTAACACTTCGGTTTTCTAAAGGAACGACGTCGTCGCCTCTCATAGCTGAACCGACCAGCCAATCGCCCAAAACCTCCCCCGTCTCGCCTCTCTCCTAGTCAAAACTATGAGTTATTTGTAATAACTTGTCAACACACAAGTGCATCGTGAAACTGAATCTATAAGTTTTTAGTTAAAAGTAGTATTTATAGTAATATTTTGTTTATATGAATTAAAATAAATGCAGTTAGCACCAAATTATTTTAATTTATGAGAGTAAGATCAAGTGAGTTTTATATTGTTATAATTTTTATTTATTGTTATACTATTTTTCAACTAAGTTGTAAAATATCATGCATGTTTTCAATAAAAAACTAAGAGAAAATAGCGAAAGTATGCTCTCAAATTTTTTAAAAAAATTACGTCTTGAGAATTAAATTATCAATTTCATATGTTAGTTTAAACTTGATCTTTTTTTTTTTCGTTCGTGTAACTATATTTATATGGTACACTAATATATAAAATATAGCATAACTAAAGTTTCTAAATATGTGTTATAATTAAATTATATTTTAAATCATATTATTTATACTTTATAGAGATAATTCACTACATATTAAATAAATTAGTATAAGGATGTAGTTTTTCCTACAACATCTTATATAATAATTTAGTACAAAGATGTAGTTGTTCTTCTAACTTTTTAAATAGTTTGCTAAAATTTATTGAGAATTATCGAATTAAAATTAGCTTAAAAATTATTTATTAATTAATTATATTTTCTAAATTCATTAAAAATAGATTAATAAATTTAAAAATTAATGTCTACTTTGATCAATTTATTATAGTTATAAAAATAACCAATTATTAAATGACACATTTAAATTAAAATGTCATTTTAGGTAATGTCACAATAATAAGTGAAAAAATGTCCAAAAATGATTCTCACCTCCTTCCCACTTTTAATATACTAGTTCACTTTCATGTGTGATGCACGTAGTTCTAACATTTATCGAAAGAATATGTTAAATGATGACGTTATATATTCATCGGTACAACACTTTTTAATTTAAGAATTCTTTATGTGTGTTGCATGTGATAAACTAAACAACACAAATTCTATTATTATAATATCTTAAAAGATGAAAAAGTACTAAACATACAAAAGTACCAAAGATGCAAGAAAACATATATAAAGCATTTTGTGTTTGTAAATGTCATAAAAACATATCAAATTTCGTTCAAATATATATAGTATTTCGAACTCTATTTTTTTAATTATACTTTTTAGCAAATAGATTCACATTTATTTTTTTAGATTCTTTTCATGCGTCTTGTTTTCATTCAGGCATGTTAATGTATATTAGTTTAATTAAATTTGAAGTTATATAATTGATTGTTAATCATTTAATTTTAAAATTATTAATATTTAGTATTAACATTGATGAAGGATAAATAAAGAATTCAATGAAATAGTAGGGGCAATTGATGTCCAAAAATATTTCTTCCATCTTAGGATCATTTATATATACTATTATAGATATGCCCTTTAAAAGTTTCATTTGAATATATATATATATATATTCATTTCCAAAAACTAAGAAATGTGTATCCCTGATTCATAAAATTGAAGATACTCAATCATCTCTATTCCATTCTCAATGCTCTTATCAAATCAACTATAATATTCATTTTTGCTTCCTCTTCATCTGGCTTCTTCTTTATTCTCTCTTTTTATTATTCAACGAAGCTTGCTGCATGAGTAGAAACTGTGCTTATTCTTATTCTTCTCCTTTTTCTTCTTTAGTGAGACCATCTGATTCTTCAGAGAGACAGTGACCCATTCTTCTTCTTCAACGAGATAATGACTCATTCTTCTTCTTTAGCGAGACCCATTATTCTTCTTTTTCGTTATTGGGACAAACACGTTCTTCTTCTGTACCCATTCTTCTATTTTTTTGGATGCAGAAAAAAGCTCAAGTAGTTACTTGATTGCTTATTGGTATAATACAAACAACTACTTGAAGAGTTCAAGTAGTAATGTGGTGTTTGAATTGCTGACTGACGGAAAAAATAACTACTTGAAGGGTTCAAGTAGTCATAAAAAGTTACTTGAATCTTTCAAGTAGTCACCTGATCTCTGGGTTGTTGTATTCATAAACAATTACTTAAATTTTTTAAGTAATAATATCTATGAGGGGTATTGTGGGTCAGAGATATGCATCGAGAATGTATGCATCTGGGAAGGAAAATAAATAATTATTTAATTTAATTTTATAGATCATGAATATATACCATTATTAGTTTTGAGAAATAGGTATATATTTTCAAATAAAATTTTGAAATGATATATTATTACAAATAACCCAACTCTATGCGCTGCTTTCAAACCAAAAACATTTTAGCTCAGCAGAAGGCCTTTTTTTTTTAATGGACAGCAGAATCCCTTAATTTCTAGATTTTCTGAATTTCCGAGCAGAATCAGTCAACAAAGACCAATCAAATTCCCTTCTGAGATGAAACACTGACGGGTCACTGAGTTCATCTTCGTAAACCACCTAAAGACGATAATTTTCCTTTGGATTTTAGGTTTTCGATTGAGAGCCTTGAAGAACGTATTCCCTACCCGTACTACACCACTCGAATAAAAAAACCCTCGAATGAATAGTTTATTGTCTTCATTTTACAACTGTCTCGAATCGGAGTGACCCACCTCGTCAGTCGTCATTCCCTCCTAAACTAAGAAAAATTGGATTTGGGTTCTGTAGCAGAGGTCTATTATTCAACTGAGCTAATCTGTCGGCTAACTAACCTTCTCTTGGGGGACTTTTCGATCTTCTAGGATTGGGAATGTAATGGTTGGGAAAATGGAGGGTGGTAAAGACAGTAATGTTGAAAACGGGAGCTGCTCTAAGGAGGGTCTGCCTCCGAATCCGCTTGCTGCAGCTTATCGGCAATGTTTTACTAATGATCGTGTTGCAATGCCGTGTAAGAAGTCGCTAACACGCCATCCATCTCTCGTAAGTTTTCAGGGTATTTTCTGTATTTCTACTCATTAGTTTACTACTGTTTCTTTCCATTTGCTTTTTGGCTTTAATTTTATCATCTAGCCCTCTTTCCCTTTCAAATCAATAACATTCCAGAATGATCGATGGGGTTCTTCAATGTTAACTGGTTTTCTTGTTTACTTTATCCAATGAGTTGTAGCCTAAAATTTGTGGTGTCAACTGAATGATGCTTACTGTTATTTTTATATATGGTAAGTTTATAATTTAGTAATTGAAGAAAGGGGGTTATTCTGGCTCTCAGTAACCTGTAATTCAAGTTCAACAGATACTTGAAAACGTAGTTGGATGAGTCCCAAAAAACGTATTGATGTTTTGGGAATTGCTGTAGTTAAATGAAATATTGAGATGCCTTTTTGACGGTACGTGGTGTTGACAAACTGGGGGATAAGTACATGGGGAACATGCATCACTTATTAAAAAAGTTGGGAGAAAACAACATTTTGTACTGCAAATGGTACATGTATTCTTTATTGTCCTTCATTTGCCGACCAAATATGATGGATGTTTCGTTGGCTTGTTCCTCCCCCCCAACCCTTCATTCCGCGAGGAAAAGTTTTTTAATTCATCCAACGAGTAAGATTTTTATCAGTTTTTTGTCTTGGCTTGATAATAACTGTTTACGTGGGAGTTACAAATTTCTAAGTTCTTCGTGCTAATATCCTTTATCACCAGAATTTTTGGGTCTTTCACGAGCTTTCTAGAGATTGATAGATGTGTATCTTTAAGCTTACTTAAATGTTGTGCAGATGAAGACGAAGGCGTCGGATGAATCTGGAAAACTTATACTTGATGTAGAGGACTGCGAATCGGACTTCATCCCTATCATCAGGTCTGGAGCATGGACTGATATCGGGTTCCGTAGCAGCATGGAAGATGTATTTGTTTGTATTGACAATTTTATAAGTGATCATGGGCTTGAAAATTCTAATGATGGGCCTAGTGCCTTCTATGGGGTAATTCTCTTATATCTCCTTATGTTTCCAAAACTTGAGTATCCTATGATTGTGTTTTAATCAAACGAAATTTAGAAATAAGTATGTGCCTGCTTAAGTGGGTTAGTAATGTTCCTGCCTGCTAGCAGAAATGGCAATGTTGTGGCTGCAACATTGGTCATTAATTGTTAGTCAATGTGGAGTTTGTGTGTCGGATTCTGAGCAGTAGTGTCAGCTATACATGTCGCGGTAGTGATCTTAATGTTGGGAGAGGGATGGTCATGATGGTGTTGAAGTTGATTGTTGGTGAGAGGGATGGTCATGATGATGGTGAAGAAGTGACTCACTTCTTCAGCAAATTGTTCAATTCAGGAATGTCATATATGAGCAGAGGAGATAGTTTGAGGTTAATACAGATAATAATACCAGGGTTTTTGTTAGAATGGGCTAGGCAGTTCGATCCATGGTTTTTATTCTGAAAAAAAGCGAGCAAACTATTTGCTTACGCTTCACGTAGAACCTAGTCCTTAGTGTTGTATATCCCGTTTCGGACTTCCGTAAAGAATACATATACTTCTATCGACAAAAAAAGAAGCCATGATGTTATCCAGGCAAACTATTTGCTTACGCTTCACGTAGAACCTAGTCCTTAGTGCTGTATATCCTGTTTGGAACTTTTTTAAAGAATACATGGATATAATCCTTTTGGTATGAATAGTTTATCAGTCTGGGCGTGGATGTTCTTATTTGGACATCTTATACTTCTACTGACAAAAAAGCCTGTTGTTATCCTGTATCATGTGGAGAGTTTTATTCTAGTAAACCCTGAGATAAATTTTGTCGACTTTTATGATGACTTTAAATAGAAAATGGGTTCCACCCGTAGCTAATATATTTAACTCATGCTTTTTAACATGAATTCTCTAGTCTGGTTTCTCTATATATTTGTAGTGGCTAGAAATTACGCATGATATGCTCTAAATTGTCTGTCTTCTACGGCATTTCTGTGCTAGGTAGTCCAAGTCTACTATTTGAGTCAGGATTCTAATGAAATGAACAACCATTGCTATGTGATTATAAAACGGGAGAGAGTGAGAGAGAGGACGAGAACACAAATAATTATTTGTCCTTGCGACCGTTGATTTTTGGCCAATTACTTTTTGAAATTAAAGTACTATTGGTTTGTCAGGTGTTTGATGGGCATGGAGGGAAGCATGCTGCTGACTTTGCATGCCACCATTTACCAAAGTTCATTGTCGAGGATGAAGACTTCCCACAGGATATTGAAAGAGTTATTGCTTCAGCATTTTTACAAACTGATACAGCATTTGCCGAGGCTTGTTCCTTGGACGCAGCCCTTGCTTCTGGCACCACAGCTCTGGCAGCCCTTGTTCTAGGAAGGTTAGATACATTTATTTGAAAGTCCGTTAATTTCTTTTATCACGAAGAGAATCGAATGCCTTCTGGTATGCTTTATCTAAATCCATTTACTTTTTCTGTGTCTTATACTCGTGTTTTGGTGATATCTTGATCTTAGTTTATATTGACAGGTCACTGGTTGTAGCAAATGCTGGAGACTGTCGAGCCGTGCTATGTCGGCGTGGCAAAGCGATTGAAATGTCTCGGGATCACAAGCCAATTTGCATTAAAGAGAGGATGCGGATTGAGGCGTCTGGAGGACATGTTTATGATGGTTACCTTAATGGACAGCTCAACGTTGCTCGTGCACTGGGAGACTGGCACATGGAAGGACTGAAAGCTCTGGAAGGTGGGCCTCTTAGCGCAGAGCCTGAGTTTATGTCAACCAAATTGACAGAGGAAGATGAGTTTCTCATAATTGGCTGCGACGGTATATGGGATGTGTTTAGGAGCCAAAACGCTGTAGACTTTGCCAGACGTAGGCTTCAGGAGCATAATGATCCGACTATGTGTAGCAGGGATTTGATTGATGAGGCGTTGAAGAGAAAGAGTGGGGATAATCTAGCCGCCGTGGTGGTTTGCTTTCAAACTCAGCCTCCGCCCAATTTGGTTATACCGCGTACGAGAGTGCAAAGGAGCTTTTCAGCAGAAGGATTAAGGGAGCTGCAAAGCTTTCTGGATAGCTTGGAGAACTGAGGTTTCTCAATTTTTGTTTTTCATTTTTCACGTTTCTTAAATTCTTCCTAATTCAGAATTTTTCATTGTGTTCCACTTTTCTAAGGGGGAATCTGAGAATTCCAACTGTAACATATGCGGCAGCCAGCCAACTGGGTAGGCGTAAATTTTCTTGTTCTTTCTTTCTTTTTTCTTTCTTTTTTGTAGGAGGGTTAATTACTCTTGTTTTTGACCCATTAATTAGACAAATTCTGGTTTAGTTTCAATTTTGCTGTGCGTTGAATTCAGTTTATCTTTGTTTGCTTTAAAATGAGATTTTTCTTTTCCATTTGACAAATTTATGAGTTTGGTCCTTGTTATGATTAATTGGAAAAAATAAACTCATCCTCTCTAGCTTGCTTAAAGGACACTATACTCATCCTCTCTAGCTTGCTTAAAGGACACTACTCATCCTCTCTAGCTTTCTTAAAGGACACTATACTCATCCTCCAAGTTTGTTTAAAGGACAGAACACTTATTTCATTTATTTTTAGAGAAAACACTTAACTCTTTGTTTTGAATGTTTAGTTTTTCACTTTTTCTTTGATTTATTAATATATCTGTAAACAATTAAGATCATGTTTACTCGGTGGATTTGACTTACAAATCTTAAAGACTAAAAAATTTACTCATTGTTTGTTAAAATAAGAGTAAAAAAATTGTGTGGGACTCATCACAATATACACATCTTAAATTTGAATCTTGAATCCAAATTTTAAATTTAAATCCCTACTTTAAATCATCAATCAAAATACTTAATCCAAAATTTAGTAAACATGTCATAAGGATATTCTTGCAACCACCCGGAACTCTGCTTCCGCTCAGAAAGTTTAATGTTCAAATTGGTTACCAAAAAGGTTGATGATTTAATTCATAAATATCTCATTGGGGAGTATCATGTATTCTTTATCTAGTATTTTGTATTTAAAACAAAATTTCACTATTTTTCTTCCGTGATGGATAAAACCAAAATAGAGCATTACATAATATTGACAATCATCCCTAGCATCTAAAAAAGCCAGTAACTTATTGTTACTTCATTTATTTTTCTGTTTTCTAATATGATAATTTTACCGCTACTTAATACCTACTATTCAAAAAGCACGTGCTTCAAAACTAATTGTAAATCTAAAACAAAAGTATGGTACAAATGATATAGCGTAGATAAAAGGATATTTGACTACTGTAGATACAAAGTGTGATGTGGGTGAGTGCGAGAGTGGTCTAATCATTAGCAAGTGAACGGAACAACGCCTAAGAACGCCTGAGAGGACGTCAGGAAGTGAAGGAGGAGCAATCTAAATGCTCAAGGGTGGTGACAAAATGCTTTCTCTCTCTAAAAGAGGAAGCTTCTCGCTCTAAGTTTTTTTTTTCTCTTTCAAAATGAAGGAGAAGTCCTCCTTTTATAGGTGACAAAAAGGAGGGGGACCATTGCAACTAATCCCTTGATTAGTTGCAAGCTCACATGTGTCAATCGGATGGCGCCATGTGGGTCTTGTGGAGTGACCATGATCTAGGGTGGATATGCCTAGCCGATGGGGCTCAATGACGGTATTCACCCAAAGCCTCCTCTTAAATGGATCTCTCACGACCAAACCCCCTCCCCAAGGTGGGACGGTAGCACACCCTCAATGTTCATAGTGGTCGTACTATAAGAGGTATGTCCTCTCCACTACGACGTAGTCTCACCCTTAATCCTACCAGTCCTCAACCTCTCAAGCGTTACCACACAACCATACGCCCACACAAGTCTTTGTCACTTGACTTAGTGGTTTGTGATATAATGACTCGTTGTGATAACGAAGTGATACATCTTGTCTGAAGTACATCATTGTTGTCTTCAAGTTGTATTATGAAAGGGCGATCCATGCACCTCCATAGTACACCCATGATGGTGACATTGATGGTGCTACCATGGGGTTAGCATCAATGGAAGTGACATCAATGGTGCTACCATGGGGGTGACACCTCATGGTGCTGCCATGGGGATGACCCCCACGGGTACCTTAGTGGCAGCGCCCCAAGGGGTGCACTTCAGTGGCGGCTTGGGATGCACCTCAGCGGTGACACTCCACGGTGCGTCTCAACGATGATACTCCATGGTACACCTCAGCGGTGATACTCCATGGTACACCTCAGCGGTGATACTCCATGATTCGTCTCAGCGGTGATACTCCATGGTGCATCTTGGTGGAGACACTTCTGATACGTCGTAAGAGTTGTGCTTCGCGGGGAGTCAACGTTGAGGTCGTCAACCCTCATGTATAATTTAGTCTCATGTGCAAGCACGATGCAGAGTAATCGGGCTTGTACACAATTTTTTCATTGTAGCAATCAATTGTATCATCAAGTCCCCGATCCTTTGATTGTTTTTATTACATGATATATGCGGGTTCCATCAATTCGTTATGCTTAATGTGCCTTATTTATGTGATGTAGGCATCTCTTTGTCCTTAGGTTCGACGAACCTAGACGGGTTTCATAGGGCGGGGGGTCAAATTTAAAAAAATCAATTTTTGGAATATGGGAGTCCCCTCTCCCTTCTTCCAATATATAAAGGGTTTCAAAAGAAACACTTTCATTCTTTAATCATCTCCCTTCCACCCCCCCTATTTTAGAAAAAGAGAAAAGAACTTGTCTTCTTCCTTCATGGCTAGGGTTTGAGGTAAGCTTTCCACCATTTTCTTTCTTTTTATTGTTGATCTTTTTTTTTTGTTTCTCCATTTTTATTGAAACGCTGCTGTCGTTGAGGCCGAATGGGGGATCGTGGGTGTGGGGTCGACTGGCGGGGTGGGGGCATCTTGCGGCTGCATGGGATGGGGGAGGTCAAGCGCGACCTAAACTCGCTGATGAGTCTAGTGTCGACATGGAATGGAGGGGATGGGTCTAGCACGAGAGATGGCTTGTGGGGGGGTCTAGTGGCTGCATGGGATGGGGGGATGGGTCGAGTGGCAACATGAGGGAGTGGAATGTAGCGACAGAGTGTGTTGGGGTGGGGGTCCAATAGAGGCTAGGGTCCAGCGACGGCTTAGGTCTAGTGGCGGCATGATGGAGTGGAGTGCAGCGGCGGGAGCGTGTTGGGGTGAGGGTCCAATGGCAGCCATGGTCCGGTGGCGGCTTGGGTCTAGTGGCCACATGCATGTGGGTGGGGATGTCTAGTGGCGACTTTGCTTGATGGGAAGCATGGTGGTGTCATGGACTTGGTATTTTCTTTGCCTGGGCTTACCAAGTCTTTGTTTTATTTGCAGATCTTACTTTCACGGACTATCAAGGAGTCATCGTGTGCACCAATAGGAGTCGGGCCATCTACTTTGGACTCCTCTCTTCAGGTGAGTGTCATGATGAACATGCCTCCCCTATAAGATATTTGTAATATGTTTCTCCCCTTAGGAAAATTTTGAAATTTTTTGCCTTCGTTGGACATGCCTCCATCATAGGGTGTTCGTAGTATGCTTCCCCACCTTAAGAAATTTTGAAAGATTTTTACCCCCATTGGATATGACTTCATTGAATGTGCCTCCATCATAGGGTGCTTGTAGTATACTTCCCCCCTTAGGAAAATTTTTGAAAGATTTTGCCTCTGTTGGACATCCCTCCATCATAGGGTGTTATAGTATGCTTTCCCCCTTAGGAAAATTTTGAAATCTTTTTACCCCCATTGGATATGCCTCCATTGAATGTTCTTCAGTCATAAGGTGTTTGTAGTATACTTCCCCCTTAGGAAAATTTTGAAAAAAATTAACTCTGTTAGACTTGCCTCCATTAAACGTGCCTCCTCTATAGGGCGTTGGTAATGTTCTTCCCGCCTCAGTAAAATTTAAAAAAAAATTGTAAGGACTTAGTCATTTTGGGTGTGCCCATGTCTCTTGTTTGTAACACGTGCTCCTCTATTTTACAGGTTTTTATTCATATCCATGGCTTCTTCAACTGTTGAGCTTACTGCGGGTAAATATAAGCCAGCTTCCCCAATTCTACCCAAACCATGGTCTTCGATGAAGCCTATTGTTGACCGCATGATTAATGGCATGTCGAAGTCGATAGAGTGAGAGGTTAATTCTGGAGCCTTGATGGAGGAGGAGAGCGATCGGGTTGAGTTCCTTAGGCTTGAGCAAGTGTCATTCCTTGCGAGTGCTCATGGTGATTTTCCGATTCCCCCCATTGACTTGGGGATTCATTGCAAGCCGGGGTTAGCTAGGAGGATTGATGTGTACACATACTTTCTGATTCTGAGAATGTTGCCTTGCTAAAGAGAGCTGAAGTTTTGGAAGCATTAGGGTGGCTTCCAAACTGTCGATCCAGCATGACACCATTCTAGTTCATACACTTCTTCACCGTTGGTGCAACTACTCACACACTTTCATTGCTGCTTGGGGGGGGGGGGAGTTTACCCCTACACTAGAGGATGTACACGTGTTGTTGTGTCTTCCTATGTTCGGTGATTACAGCGCCCTCTTCAAAACACTATAGGGCCTGAGATGCACAGGGTGATTGATCTTCTTGAGGATGGTTTGAAGAATTCTTACCAGCCTTCTTTTAGCGGTAAATGCGAGAAGAGGGTCAACTTTTCTGGTTGGATGAGTCATTTCTTCAAGGACTATGATTCAAATCCGAAGAAATCATCAAGACGTTTGCCCATCAATAACGTCATGTATAAGAATAAGGAAGTGGATCTGGGCGCATTCCTATCCATGTGGCTGTCGAGATACATTTTCCCAGGCAAGAGTATGGTGATGTTTTTTGCAACCATCATCCTTTGCATTCGTTGTTGTTCTTTGTCTAGTTAGCCTAACATTGTTCTCCTGAAACGTTGTAGGTATGCCGACAAAGATGGTGAGTAAAAGCGTACTCCCAATGGCAGCCATGTTGGCGATGGGGCAGAGGATTGGCTCGGGCCCCTGTTCTTGGGAAATCTTTACTACTTGCTCGATCACTTCCACAGTGATTTAAAGAGGTACATGGGAAGGTATGAGGTAACTACCTACATGGACTGCTTATTCTTGTAAATGTTTGTATGAAAGCGATTCGTCCACTACGCTCCTCAGAAGGTTGATTACAAGAAGTGGGAGCACCATTCTGAACCGTCCCATGCATGGTCCTGGTATGGGATCAAGACTCCTACTCATGTCGACTTTTCATGAGATATTGATGTGCACAACTACTTCCGACCTTGACCTTATCTGGACGATAGCACTGGTTATGTCGTACTATGTTTTGGGGAACGGTGGACATGCATATTACGCTTAGCATGGAGGTCATGCTCGGTTGGTCCAATCTTGAAAGGCTTCTGGTGGCGATCATAACGCCTTTCACTCTTCCCGTGATGGTGGAGTTAGAGGATGGGTAGGATGGGAACAATTTCACGTGATGCGCTATCAGTGTAACCAAACAGCCCGTCAGTTCAGCTATGGCGAGGGTACCGTCAGTCTTAACTTGGAGCGAGTACAGGGCAAGGAAGTAATGACGCTATGGACTGGTGACAAGGATTATGAGGACGTTGCTCCTCGCAAGCTACTTGTCCCCGTGCTTCTCAGATGTCTCGTCGAACAATAAAGCTCAAAGTATCTTGGCTGAGACAGAAGTCGAGATAGGCTAGACTCTTAGCGTCTCCTCCAAAGGTGTTAGATGTCTCGATGGTTTATAGAGGTGACATCACGCTGGGACTTATTCTTAAGCCTAAGTTTGAGGTGGTACATTCTGAGATGGGTCAATGAGTCACTTTGGGGATTGAGCCAGTGGGAGACGCAAGTGCGGTGCAGAAGGGAGGAACATCTAGAGTCCTATTACAGCTGAGGTTGCCTTTAGTGGTAAGAATTAGACGGCCAGAACCATTTGCATGAAGACCAATCCTGCAGCTGGCGCTTCTCTAAAGTCTAAGCCTGCAGTCGAGGAGATTGCCATGGGCGGGCTCACTTGTGCCTCTACCAGAGACCCTCCTGGCATTGCTCCATCGTCACCTTTGACGGTATGTCCCTTTTTTATGAAGACTTATACTTTTTAGTTACCATTCACTGTGCACCTTTGTAATGAACTAGATGATTGATACTTCTATTTATTTCAGCGTCCTCTAGGGCGTTCAGAACAGGTTAGGGCAACGCTAGCTTTGAAGGGCACATACTCAACTAGGTTAGTCCAAGATAATAAGGCGAGGATGTTAGTATATACATATCTTCCTCTCGTTCCTCTCGTTCTTCTCTCTTCTCCTTGTTTTTCTAACTAGCTCTCATAACATTGTGATTTTCCTTCTTCCTTTTTCCAGTAGCATGGTCGTCGCCCAACCGGGGAGGATCATCCCATGGTAAAAAGGATAGACGGGCACGTGCCAGCTGTTTTAGAGAGCGTGGAGGCATATCTCGAGGTGTGTGCGAATTTTGTCTTGGTTTGTTTATGCCATGTTTAGACATTTCCCCTCGGTCTAAGTTGAAATTGATTTTTCCGTATGCGGGATTTCATAGCACCGATGCCAACGCCATAATCCATTTTTGAAAGTGAACTAAGTGATCGGGCTTCATATTAGTCTAGCGAGGATGAGGCCCTTCCTACCATTGCGTGGCAGAAAATGACATAGTTGATTTTGCGACTTCCCCTGTCGATATCATGCAACTAGAAGAGGTAGAATAGTATCCTCTTGTGGAAGATTCCCACGCGAGGGTAGAGGTAACAATTTTATTGCATGCTTTGATAGCGTAGTCTATCTTATTTGTAAATTCCTTGCCAACATGCGTTTGTTTGGTTCTTGTTGACATGTTGTGAATTCGTTATGTATGGGTCTACTGACGTGAAAGAATGCGGGCTGATTACGGCGACAATGGGGGTTCCCGCATGTTAGAGGATGGAGGTGACGGTGCCGCAGCACGCTCCTTGGATGTGACTCCCGCAACCTTTAACACAGTTACTACTATTATGGTAACAACCGATGTAAGCTCCCGTGGTGATGCGATCGTGAGAGGGGAGCTCAGACTAGGGTAGTGGTATCTCTTCGCCGTCGAGCGTCTGTTGATGAGGATCCTCCATTGGATGATGATGATCATGTTTCGACCCCTCTACAGAACCAGAGTAGGGAGAGGTCGGACGGGACAGCTCTGGGAGCGACAGCATGAGCTACGAAGCTTACGGTGCACACAAATTCATGTTGGAGCTTTCTGGATAGATGGTTGAGTATGACCAGGTTTTAGTGGATGAGACGTTGATCTCGTATCTTCATAAGGCCGTTGAAACCCATTCTAATTACGGCATTGAGTTCCTAAACTTTTCCAGGAATATTCGCCAATCTTGCATCACTATTATTGGCGAGACATTGTTCATTTTGGCCCACCTTCGGTACAAAGATGCCCACATGGAGGCGGTATCTTATGTGTTGAACATGTGAAAGGAGATGAAGCTGGACTGGTTGAGATTCGCCATTTGTAACGTCTGGCTGTTGCACCGGCGATTTGGCGATGAAGGTGTACATAGAGCATTTAGAAGAGCAGCGTCATTGTCAACAAGAGCGAGTGATTGTGGCGCAAACAAAGATAACAGACTTAAACGCGGAGATCAATGAGCATCGTCAGCTCCAAGCGAAGAGCACCGCCGTTAGGCTCGACTCTGTGGAACTTGTAACGGGTGATGTTTTTAGGAGCCACAGTTAGATTGCTTATGTTTCTTCGTGTACCCCTTATGACTTTAATGTAATAATAGCTCATACTATTGTGAACTTTTATTCATGAATGAGATTTCATCTTCTTATCTTCACATGTGGAATGTTGGCTCGTTATTTCTCTCTTTTTGTATGCATCATTTATTTGCTTGCTTCCTTGTAATCTTTATGCGGTAGCACATTGCGAGTGTCCTTGACAAGATCGTGTGAGGTCGTTAGAGTATACTAGACTTTGTTTACCCACCAACTCACCTAGTGAGTGATCCTCCCAGGGGTGTGAGAGCCTTACTCATGGCACCTGGTGTGTCTAGGGAGGACGTGTGGGTTTCATCTTGGTGAGATTGGGCTCAATGAGGCAACACGCGAGTCCGAGTGATACATCAAACACATTAACTTGAGTGGTGCATTACAAGTATTCTTAATGTTAAGCATGATGTCTATCATATGTGTTCTTTAAAGTAGGAACGTGGAAGCCTACGCATTTCACTATGCATGATGCCTATGTTTTAATTTAAAAAAGGTGATCTCACCAAGCATGACGTTTATCATGGGTGTTCTAAAATATAGGCGTGGAAGCTTATGTTTCCCACCAAGCATGACGTTATCATCGATGTCCTTAGGTAGAGGCGTGAAAGCCTACACAACTCACCAAGCATGATATTTATCATGGGCGTCCTTAAGTGGATGCGTGAAAGCCTATGCATCTCACCAAGTATGAAGTTTATCATGGGTGTTCTCAAATAGAGGCGTGAAAGCCTATGAAACTCATCAAGCATGAAGTTTATCATTGGGGTTTTCAAGTAGCGGCGTGAAAGCCTACGCAACTCACCAAGCATGACGTTTATCATGGGTGTTTTCAAGTAGTGTGATGAAAGTCTACGCGACTCACCAAGCATGATGTTTATCATGGGTGTTCTTAAGTAGAGGCGTGGAAGCCTATGCATCTCACCAAGCATGAAGTTTATCATATGTTTTCTCAAATAAAGGCGCGAAAGCCTATGAATCTTACCAAGCATGACATCTGCAGGGGTGTTCTTAAGAAGGGTATTTGAGCCCCATTAAGTAGCACATCTTTAGAGTTAAATTTTTTTGAAGTTCCTCTGTTTGTTCCAAGTTTGAATACAAAATAGCGCACCAACTGGATTATATCACGACTAGTTGCCTCGGTGGCTATTGTTTAAAACAATGATAAAATATTTTCATGCACAAAAAGAAACAACTAACAAAATGCCTATGCATAGTATTTCTTGATAAACTTGAAGTTGATAGGTGATGGTAATGGGGGTCTTGTTTGGGGATCGACTAAACGACAATATTCACGTTCGGCTAAGGATGCTATCTCATAGGAGCCTTCCCACTTGGGTGTAAACTTTTGAGCATGTATACCCCACATGACATGATCTACCGCTTTCAATACCAGCGGACGTACCGTTTCCTCGAAGGTTTTGATCATTCTCTCCTGACACTACTATAATTTGGCTTACCATGGCAGATTGTCTTTCATTTTAATGACACTCACGAAAAACTTGTCATAGAAAAAAACGCCGGTTGGAAAATTTTGTTCTTTTGAGAAACATGACAGTTTTTAAATTAACTGTCATAAATGTTTTAGCTTTTATGATAGTCATTTTTTATATTGTCATAAAAATTTGCTATTTCTGTAGTGACAGTGGTTTATAAGCTAACATGCATAAATACCAAGTATATAATCTAACCCTAATACTAAAATTTTTCTCATATCATTATCACCACCATAAAAAGCTCTTCCTCTCACTGAGCCCTAGATGCACGAAGTCGAGCTCGCCACCAAAAAGTTCCCCCCTCTCTCTCTCAATCTTCTCTGAGATCGAGCTTCTTTTATCTTTTGAGTCGCGACTGATGGGTTAGGGTTTGAAGTTGGTTTAGCGTGCGATGTGCGAGGGTCGTTGGCTCGCTGTGTTCAGTCAGGTCTAAGATGCACGGGTCATCTTTGCATCTCGCTAGGATGGTGAGCCCTCATTTCCTATTATCTCTGCATTTTTCCTCAAATCGCTTGATGTTGTGTTCTTATTAGTGGAGACTTTATGAATTTGTCAGAGATCTTCGTTATGTTTGAAAGTGACATTGGTGTTTCTGCATCTAATTCACATTGGCATTCTATTTCTTCTCGATGGAGGTTTAATAGATAAAATGAAAGCATAACTATGGTAATATTAATGCCCCTTTGTCGGTGGTAGGGGATTATTTTAGTTCTTTTCTGTTTTTGAGATAAAATAAATGACCCCATAAACAAGCTTGTATTCTAATTTTAACAGATTTTGAATATTGTTTTTAACTTAAGTTTCAGATTATTTAACTGGAGCACTTATTCAATACTACTACCTAACACGTTTTTGTACATTATAAGTTTTTGTACAAAGGCATTGTTTCCTTGTTTTCACTTTTTTCTTTCTCAAGATCAATTTCAAATCAGACATGCGAGCTTCATTGAAAATCTAACTGGTTGATTGTTTTATGCTCTTGTTAATTATAAATCTTTGCTTTCCTGTTAATTGGAAATCTAATTGTCTGATTATGGAAATAAATGGTTTTAAACAAAATGATCCACAACTCATTCGTGGTCACTGTTTTAAAAATGGTATTAAACTAATTTTTTAACTGGCTTATAGTTTTGGAGAGTTCTGTTCATAGCGATTGATGTTCTCAAACCTTTCTAGTATTTTTGCATCATCTTTAGGTATATTAGTCTGTACTTGTTGTTGTTTGTTGCTACGCTGGTTGAATATTTTATAACCTCAAGTTCATCTCCAGAGTAAAAGTCAATACCCTTGAGTTCCCTTGATTCTAGTCTTAGATTATGATATGTTAATAGACTTTATATTCCACGTTTAACATCAAATGCCACTTTTTCTTTTCTTTGTTTTTTCGGCTCCTCTTTCAGATATGTCCTTGATGCAATGATGGGTGTAAACGTGATGAATATTGTGGTCAAGAGGACATTTATCCCATCAAACTAAGCAATGACTTTTCCTATTGTTATAGGGATATTAGTGAGTTATATTGATGTGAGTTTAGAGTAAGCTGTCATCTTACTATCCAAATACATTGGGTTTTATAATGTTTAAGCAAAGACAACCTGCTTCAAGCAAATCTGACAGTTAGGGAGATATAAATTTTCTAGGTGTAATGCAACATCATGGACAAAGATGGATTTGTACTTGTATCCCCCTACCACATCTTACTATCCAAATACATTGGGTTTTATATTGATGTGGATTTGTACAAACAAGTTATCTGTTTGTTGTGCCTTTATTAAGATACCTGGAATGAAAAGTTCCTTTTCATGTTTCAATCACCAAACTTCCTCAGTCTATACTTGCAAATCATTTATTTCCTATTATAAATCACCACATTTCATACAAAAAAATAATAATAAAGTTTCATGAACTTGAATCTGTAGGAAAATGACATCTATAGTGACTGATTGCTTCCTATTGGTTGTTGCAGGGCTGTGACTTACTCCTACTGTCATGTTGAGCAGGTAATACAATGTGCCATTTCTGCTGTTTAATATGCTTTATCTACACATTAAAAAAATTCCTGAAAATAATGATAGTTTGGAGGTTGCTCATGGTGGAGCTGTTTGGGATATATTTCGTAGGCAGGATGTTCCTAAATTAATACAGTACTTGGAAAAGCACAAAAATAAATTTTACCACATTGGAAATCTTCCTGTAAATTCTGTAAGTAATATTCTACACAATGTTAAGACAAATGTGTGAGCAAGAGTTCGTTCAGATATATTTGTTCCTGTTTCAGGTAATTCATCCAATTCATGATCAGACACTTTAGGATGTACACAAAGGGGCATGTGGCAAACACCAAAGAGGCATGAGACTATACGAGAAATTTCTCAGGATAGGGTACTCATGATAGTTCATTGATCATCAATACCCAAACACTTAAGAGGATGACCATCCATACTAACCATGGATAACTCCCCATTGAGCATAAAGAAACGAGGACTCTGATTCTTAATAATGGAGGCATCTACTGTGCTTGATGGGAGAGTACCATTGTTCAAATATGAGATGTAAGGTTATCGCTATGGGTGTAAGCGGTTCGGTTCGGCTCAGTTTAAGGGGTTCGGCTCGGTTTAAGGGGTTTTACCGAGCCGAACCGAACATACCATTTTACCCAATTAGCAACCGAACCAAACTGCTCAATGTTCAAAAACTGAACTGAACCGAACCACTCAAAAATAATAAAACCCGAGCCGACCCGTAAGATGAAAAGCAGAGTAGAAAAATTCATCAAATTTCAACCTAATTTCTAACTAATCTCAACCAAATTAGCAACACATATAAAACCAACATCAATCTCAACTAAGTTTTTTACAGATTTGCATTTCAACTGAGAATACAAAGTATTTACAGAAACAACAGAGAATACATGGGAAAAAAAGATACAATTTAGGTCCTAGAGATAGACAGAGAAAGTGAGAGACATTGAGAGAAAGAAACAGAGATAAAGAGAGAGACGAGGCTAACTGATAAAGCGGGTGAGGCTGCTTGAAGTGAATGGGGGAATTAGGGCAAATGAGCTTATATAGAAGTGCGGTTCAGTATGATTTTTTCACAAAAACCGAACACCGAACTGAACCATCCTATTTTTTTACTTCTGGAACCGAATCGAACCGTCAGAAGTGACAAAACAGCCTGAAACCGATGTGATTCTATCCGGTTTGGTGGCGGTTTGGTCGATTTTCCTTACACCCCTAGCTATCTCCAACAGTTGTAACTTCCACTAGATGAACTTTCTTGAGATCATGGATCAATTGACACTTAAAACAATTTTTTTGCATAGTCGTGGCATGTGTGGTCATGTTTGGCCAATAGAAACCCATCCTTTTTAGATGAAGGTGTAGGAGCGGCCCTTCCCTAGCACAATAGTCATTATGTAGTCGCTTGAAGTGGCTGTGGCCTTCCTCAAACTCTCTTATCGTGAAAGTATTCCATCAACCCCTTTATAGAAGAGAATTCCACTCAAATTAACAAAGCATCAACTCCTTGTTCATAACAGCTTTCCCTTGAGATAATTGCATTTTAATCTTGCATCTCCATGGCTCAGTGTTACCCTCAGCTACGACGTCCATGGCTTTAACAACAACTTTGACCACTGAAATAGGGTTCGCGAGAGGGAGTTTGGTTGCTAGAGTTGTCAGGGCATCAACATGGCGGTTGTTAGATCTGAGGGTGTGTTAAAAAATAACATCATCAAATGTTATCAACAAGCTTTTAAACTTTATGGCGGTATTCTGCGAGAGCAGGTTCCTTCACGGTAAAATCTCATCTAACTTGGTTAATGATCAAGTTGAAGTCCCTTTAACCTTGATAGCGGTGGCACCCTTATGCTTTGTATATCAAAGTCCCAATATAAGAGCTTCATACTCCACCTCATTTTTCGTACATGGAAATGTCAACTTGTATGCCATTGAATAAATGTTGCCCAAGGGATACTCCAAGACAATACTGTTCCACCGCTAGAATGGGTCGATGACCCGTCGAATGTCAGAGCCCATGGTACACCCTCACAACTATTGACTTCATGTAGGTCTCCAGGTATGGTCTCGTCTAGAGATTCAGGTTCGCCACTTGGAAATTGAGCCAATAAATCGGCCAACGCTGGACTCTTTTACGCTTTCGGGGTGAGGGGTGTAATGTCAAACTCACTCAACAACATTGTCCATCAGGTTAGTCTCCTGTTCAATGCAGGCCTATTAAGAGAACGAATATGATTGGGCTTAGTCATTAAATGAACTCGATTACCAACATGCAGTGTCAGAATTTTTACGTGGCAAATATAAGAGTAAAACACTATTTTTCACAAGGTATATATCTAAGCTCGACATCCCTTAGGACCCTACTCAAATAATACGCTTGCCACTCTGCCCCCTCCCTTTCTTTCACCAACAAGGCTCCAACGGACTTGGAGGTTGAGGTGATGTAAAACAATAGTGGTAGGTCATTACGTGGTGGCACCATGGTGGGCAGTATGAGGAGCACATCCTTTATGGCATCATACTTCTGTTGGTGATCCTGTATCCATGAAAAGATGTGATCTCCCTTTAAGAGTGATTGTATATCGTTGATGGACTCGGCTAGGGCGGGTATGAACCGACGGACGTAGGATACCTTCTCCCTGAACGCCTTTAATTCCTTCACGGATCGTGGTAGGTGCATGTCCCTGATAGATTTTACCTTGGATTGATCAATGTCTATACCCCACTTGTGTACACAAAAGCCTAAGAACTTCCCCCACGAAACACCAACAGTGCACTTCAAGGGATTCATTTTAAGCTTGTACATCTTGCACCTTTCAAAGACATTCCTCAAGTGCTTCATATGTGAACCCGCACTCTTGGACTTAACTACTAGATCATTCACGTAGTCCTCAACATAATCATGGATCACGTCATGAAAAATTACTGTCATAGCCCGTTGGTAAGTACCTCATGCATTCTTCAATCCGAAAGGCATAACCACATAGTAAAAGTTTCCAAATGGTGTCCTGAAGGTGATCTTCTCATCATCTCTAATTACCATCCTGATTCGATTGTATCCACTGAACCCGTCCATGAAAGAGAACATTTTGTGTTCCGTCGTAGCATCGACCAAGGTGTCTACATTAGGTAGTGGGAAGTCATCTTCGGGGCATGCCTTGTTCAACTTTCTAAAATCAACACAACAATGGATCTGACCATTTTTCTTCTTTACCGGAACAATGCTCGCTAACCATGTGGGGTTCTTGATAGGCTTGGAAAATTCCACCTTCATAAGCTTTGAAATTTAAGACTTTATTTAGTGTTCCACCTCAGGGCAAAAATGGTGAGGGTGTTGCTTCTCATTTGTGCATTATTTAGAGACCTCTAACTTACACGTCACTAAGGTAGAACCCAACCCCGACATCTCAGAGTACGACCACGCAAACACATCCTCAAACCCATTCAAAAGATTTATCAAGTCATCCCGTTGTTTACTCTGCGAGTCCTTTGCAAGGACACCAGCCTATTTATTCTCCCATCCCCAATATGGACTTCCTCTAGCTCCTCATGCTTCATCACATGGATCCCTTGCATAAGTCATTGTGCCTTAGCAAATGCCTCCTCTGTCATTATATCCTCATCTACTTCAGCATCAGGAGGATCAGGATGTACACCTGACCCCGCGCACCATCATAAGCGTATCTCTTCTTTCTGTTTGGCAAAGTCACGCGGGTTACCAACTATGTCCCCAATGTAAGTACCTCCTTTCCTTTCACAATCTCCCACTTTGGTAAAGGGGTGGCAATCATCCTTCTAGGCGAGGCGGCACCCGCCATCGCAAGTTCGTCAAAGAGTGTCACCTCTATCAAGTGAGCCTCGGTCTCATCGAATGGCGCTTTGGTAGCCACCACCGTGATATTCTTACCACACCATTATGATTTCAGGCACTGGTGCAAGGTTGATGGGACACATTCATGGTCATGAATCCATGGCCTCCCTAACAATATGTGGTAGACCGTATTGTACTCAATAACACGGAAACATTTGGTGGTCCTTATTGGTCCAATTTGCAGCTCCACATTGACATAACACATCGTCCTCATACTCGCTGATGAGAAATCCGTCACAATAATTGATTGTCTCACTAGTCTCTTTTCGAGGATGCAAACCGCCTTGAAGGTAGTATAAAACATAGGATTCACTCCCGATCCACTGTCCAATAGGCGTGCCTCACTCACAGGCCATTGACCGTTGCCTCCACATAAAGGGGGCGATTGTGCCCCATCCTCTTAGCATATCGGCCGGCATTGGTGAATGTGATGGCACTCTCCTCGTTCCACCTCATCTTGCTCAAATGCAAATGTAAAGCAATAATTCATCTGAGCATAATTTTGTTGAGTGACATCTATGAACGTTTTGGAGACTTAACGCCGTGCAATATCATCCAACCCAAGCGTACAAAAAAATTTCTTACAAGTCCTTGTGTTCAAGAGTTTATCTATGAAAGTGACGTCTCCCCCTATGGTTCCTCATCTGCTTCCTCCACTATGGTGACTTATGAGATAGATCCTATTGCGCCGGCGCTAATCATGTTGGCATTGGCATGTTGAGGAAAATGCGGTGGATCTGCGGGTTTGACACCTTATGTAATGATCTCGCCCTTCTTCAACTTCTTATTAAAGAATCTTCTAAAAACTTTACACTCTTGGTGGGGTGTGATATAGCACGGTGATATCTGTAAAAGTTTAGGGAACTTCTTTCCTCCCTTGTAGGTAGCACGGTAACCCAAGGTAAGGTGATCTCTTTATTTTTTATCTATACATCCACTAGTTCTTCCACCTTATCCATGGTACAAGGAAAAGGTGGCGGGTCATTCCTTTCATCTCTGCCTCTGTTACGACCGCGCCCCTGTAGTTGTGCAGCCACTACTTGAGGATGGTAGCGTGATGTCGGGGTGGAAAATGGGCTAGACCGGGACCGGCCCAGCCAGTTCAAGGACGGGCCCCGGGCTTTTTAAGCCAGTTCGCGGGTCGGCTTCAGGCCGACCCATGAGAAATATAGGTTGGCCTATACTGGCCCGTGATCTCATGAGCCAGGCCTAGAACGGGTCGAGCCGGCCTAACTAACGAGTCAGGGCAGTTAATTTGAACCGGATCGGCTCGTGAACAGTGCTATCATTAAATGTTAAAATTTCTAAAACTTGTAGATGGAGAGATTTGAACCATGGTGGGAAGAAATGAAATGTATATGAATACTACTAAGCTAAACAGAAGTCATGTTATGAATCTTGGATAATTTTTTTATTACTTTACAATCTTAATATAAAAACTTGTCATGATAATTAAAATAATTATAAAAAGTAATTATAACAATGGAGACTCTAGCTCTCTAAGTATCATAAAGTTATTATTTTATTTATTGAATTTAAGAATTGCATTACTATAAATTAGGCATATCCCAACTAGGTTGGCACCTACCTATTTATCACTCACTTGAAACAATCTCAAAAATTACATGTAAATTATCTCAAAATATATTAAATAATTAATAACTAATCTATAATTCATGTTCATTAACATCTAAATCTTGAAAATCCTGAATGATATCCTCTACTCGTGTTATCTTTTTTTGGTGGCATCAGTCCAATCTTTAACACAAATGAGGGCTTCCACAATGTTAGGAGCTAATCTACCTCTTCTTTCTTCAATTACACATCCACCTGCACTAAAAACAGACTCTGATGCAACTGTAGAGATTAGAGGGGTAAGTAGATCACGCGCCATAATAGAAAGAATATGATAACTCGTTGAATTTGCTTTCCACCATTGTAAAATATCTAACTCATCATTTTCTTTAATTTCATATTCCGTTTCAAAAAAATTATAAAGTTCTTATCTAAAAGGAGTAGAAATAATGTTCTTCATTTTAAATTTCATTCTTTGTTGAAAAATATCCATAGAACTACCTAATTGTGTTGATGAACTACTACCATCAATAATATTACTATCATCATTTTTGTATTTTGATTCATATAGTGAATAAAATGAATTTAATTGTGGTGTTAGATCTTTAATATCTACAACAGAGAGAACTCCTAGATTCTCAAAAATTGTTTCAATAAAAATTCCAACTCCAACTAATTTTATCATCGGGTCCATAGTAGTAGCAAAACAAATATTATTAGGAATGTTAAGCCAATATTTTTCTTCCATTTTCTCAACAATAGGTCAAAATGAATCATATGTCTTATTGTCGCAGCGTACACGCGACACGGACGGTGATTGAAAAATAATTTTTGAAAAAAAATCAGAATCTCCACCAATCAATTTAGGGTGTGATCGGTCACCCAATTTTAAAATAAAATTTTGGTCTACGAAAACTCAAAGTTGGTTTGGGAGTCTTTTGTATGTGGGAAAATTATTAGCCCCCCCACATCACCCATTGTTAAAATGGTTACTAGATTTAATCAAATGCTATCCAAATAATATTTTAAAATAATGTTAAATAAGTTCATTTTTAATGTCTCATTTGGTACATTTTACGTCATAAAAATGAACAAAATAAATTACATTTAATAGGTGTTACAAAGATCATTGAAAACCTATTTTTTGTATTTTTATTATTTTTATAAAATAAAACATTATTGGAGTTATTCTCGGTATCTCAAAAATAATTCCCCACCTCGGTAATTCGAGAAAGTTGGTATTCCAAAAATTTTAAAGTCCATCATCTGATTTTTTTTAATGAAAACTAAATAATGAAATGAAAAAATATTAGATCTAATTGCTAAAGTTTTAATCCATACATATTCAAACATTAATTCTAATGATAGAGAAATGAGACAATAATCACATTTTAAACAAAATAATATAAAAGTGCTACACAAATAAAGATGTAAGAACAATATTAATAAATACAAAAAAAGAAGTAGAAAAAATTAATAGAGATAAAGTTAGAATGACATATTATTGTAGGATGTCAAATTATAAGAAATGTGAGAAGTTGGGATCATGTGTGAAAACTAATACATGTAAGATATAAAGTAAAAGAAAATATGATAAATAAAAAGAAAAGAATTAATATATATATATATATAAGAAGTAAAAAAAATTAATAGNCTTTTTTAATAAATAATGTAAAAAAGTAATAATAATAATAATAGTAACAATAATAATAATATTAGATAAATAAATAAATAAAGGATGAAACAAAAATTGAAAGAAAATTGATGAAAAAAATTAGATTTTGGGACATAAATATGCCCCTTTTTTTATTTTTTGACTAATTAGTTCACTAATTACCATTTTTTTTCCTTTACTCATTAGTAATTACTAATCGATATAGCAAGGGAATGATCAAGAGTTGTAACTAGTTCAAATAAATGTCGCTAAAAACGATCAATAAACTTTCAAAATAGATTTTTTTTGTTTGGGATATAAATATTCCCCTTTTATTTTGGACTACTTAGTTCACTAATTACCATTATTTTCTTTCTTTCTTCATTGCTAGGAATGATCATGGATGGTAACTAGTTCAAACAAGTGTCATAAAAAATGATGAACAAAAATAAAAATAAAATATTTTTGGGATATAAATATACCCTTTAATTTTTAACATACTTAGTTCACTAATTACAATTATTTCTTTCTTCCTTCATTGCTTGGAATGATCATGGATGGTAACTAATTCAAACAAGTGCCGCAAAATGATGAACAAAAAAAAGAAAATACTTGTAAGAACATAAAAAATGAAAGTTTAAATATTTACGTCATCTTGTATAGAGGTCTCACTCTCTATTTTATGTATTTTTATGTATGAGAAATTATCATAGGAGATCTTTGCATCAAATATATATTTCAACCCATTAAAGAGTTGATTCACATTGAGTTAATTTTACACCCCTAAAAAGCTTTATCTTCATCATCATTGTTTGCGTTGATGATAAAGACATCTCATTATCAAACTTGTAAAGAAATCATCAATGCATGAAAATAAAACTTAAGATTAAGAGTAGGAGAAATGATCAAGAAGGAATAAACAACTTATGTAAGGAAAAATAAACAAAAAAATAATTATCAACTACATGAGTATGAAGAATAACAAGATCTTGTTAGTAAATATGCAAGAAACTTAAATAAAATTAGGAAAAATAGAATGAGATAAGATGAATAGATGAATATAAATATAAGCTTTCATCCTCTCTCTCTTAGAAAATCACTTATATTTCTCGCACACTCTCTAAAGAAATCATTCATTCTCTCACAAGACTTTCCTCTTTCTCATTCCAAAAGCCTCTTATTTCTCTCTCCAAAATCACATTTCCTCTCTCTAAAAAACCACCTCTTTCAAGTGAAAGATCCACTCCTTATTTATAGGTAAAATTAGGGTTTATTTTTTTGCTTTTAGTCATTTTGCTCATTTTTTTTAAAAATTAGTCCTTGGACTCTTTTTCTCATTTTTAGTCCTTGGGCTATTTATCTATTTTAGAAATTTTTTTTGTTTTATTTTTTAAAAAAGTCACACACAGTCTTAGTAATTTCTAAAAATTGCCTAAGAATAATATGTGAAGTTGCATGGTAAACACCAGAACAAATATTAGTAGAAATATAAAAAAGGTTCCAAAAACTCAAGAAAATAATTAGCTATTTTCACAACTACTAGTATTTACTACGGTTTTACCTTGTTTTTCATTTACATAATTATAAATTACACTCCAATAAGGTTTTGTTGTCATAACATTAAATATGTAGAGTTTCATCTCTTTTCTACATCCGTCTATAGCTTTCTTGATTTTAAATCATAATCTTTGCAAGATTTCGAATATTCTTGTTGCTAGTATTTGAGGTTATAATATATGAAATAGCAGTACGTATTTCTTGCCAATAGGGTGATATTTGTTTCCTTCCAACTTTAACAACTAAATTAAGTACATGACAAACACATCGCATGTGTAATAAAAAATTTTGACTAACACTAATCGTAAAATTATCTCTGAATAATTTAATAGCATTATCATTTGCACTAGCATTATCATTTGCACTAGCATTATCTAGAGTGATACTAAAAATTCTATTAGAAATAATATATTCACTTAATATAGTGATAATATATTGAAAAATTACATTGCTTGTGTGAGAGTAATCACATCATCGAAAGTCTACTATTCTTTTATTTAACTTTCATTTATGATCAATAAAATGTGAGGTAACCACAATGTATCCCAGCGTATTAGTTGGACTCCATAAATCAGAAGTAATACAAATAGAATAAAAGGAGAAGAAGAAGAAAATCTAATTAATTCATCTTTCATCCTATGATAAACTTTAATTACATCACCTTTAGTAGTGTTTCAAGTGTTTATATTGAGGATTTAGACACTCTCTCAAATAATCTTTTAAATCAGAATCTTCATCATAACTCAAGGGTTGTTTAGAAACAACTATATATCTAGCTAAACATTCCCTAGTTTTAGAATTTGAATGTTTAAAAGTTCCAGAACCAGATGCATTTATTTGACTTTGTTTAGGGTCATCTATCTTGTGATCTTTTGCATGCTTAGTTAAAAAATGTCTGGAAAGTGTTCCAGTTCCTTGACCAACTTTTCAAGTATAATCAGATAGACAATACTTACATTTTGTCCTAACTTTTTCAATACCCTCAATAGATATAATATCAAAATGCTCACATATTTCAGCGACTTTAGCTCTTTTGTTTTTAGATTTAGAGGTTGCAGTTGATGTAGTAGATAAATGTTCATTTTCCTCACTAAAATCAATATTTTGTAATCAAGATATCTGGGATTCGTTGTGCAAAAAATAAATAAAACAAAAATTACCAACACGAAGATCGTTTTAATAGAGATAGACTATAGACGAGAGTTGAGAACTTCTACATGAAAGAAAAGAGATTAGATATCATTGTAATTAAAGAATTTAACAACAAAATCAACTAAATAAATGTGTAAATTACCTTTTTCTTAAAAGGCAAAGAGTAAGAGTTGAGAGAGCAGAGAGTAAGAGTTGAGAGAGAGAGGCAGAGAGTAGAGAGTTAAGAGAGTATAGAGTAACAGTAAGAGTTGAGAGAGAGAGAGAGAGAGAGAGAGGGCAGAGAGCAGAGAGTTGAGAGTTGAGAGTTGAGAGAGAGGCAGAAAGTAGAGAGTCAAAGTCACTTAAGCGAAAAAAATAGTCGTTGATAGTAAAAAAAACAGTTGTTACACTACTTGCTTTAATACAAGCAGCTGTCGACAACTTATTGCTTGCATTAATGCAAACAACTGCTTGCATTAAAGCAAGCCTTCATTGCTTTGCTTGAACGCAAGCAGGCAGGTGGTTGCATTGCATTTAAAGCAAGCGTCGAATATTTTTTTTGTGTATAAATAATCATACCCTCGTATAATTTCTTCACTCACTTTTTTAATCAATTCTTTCTAACTTTCTTCTTTAAATCTCTATTCTCCATAACCATTTTTATATATGGATAGTGAAGGCGGTTCAACGACCACAAATACCAAAACCTCAAAAAGGGAAAGGTCGATTATATGATATCATTTCTTTGAGGTAGATCAGATGGAAGTGGAGGGGAAAATTGGATTTATTTTCATTAAGTGTAATTATTATGAGTAAACTTTCCATCTGAATGGAATAGGCCATTTGAAGAGGCATTACATTTTTTTATCATGGAAGTGGAAGGGAAACTTGAATATTGAGATTATATTTTTTACTTTTGTGTCTTATTAATTGATGTTAGGGTGCCCTTGGACCCTTGGTGTATTTTTCGTTGATTAAATGAAATATCCATTTAAATAAAAAAATATTATATATTTATTTAATTAAATACATTTATCTCAAAAATATATTTAATAAAGTATTTGATAAAATGTGTTGAAAGATAATAAAAATATAACACAAACAATATTTACACAAAAATAGTCTTGGCCTAGTGAGAATGTGTCCTATTAGTATGGAAGAGGCTAAGTGTTCAATTTTCAATATATACAAAATTAATGATTTTTGAGATAAAAAGAGCTTGTCCATGGACCGGGCCAGTTCGTGCCCATTGGTTGGTTGGGTCGGGCCATATGGAAAAACTACAAGGCGCGTGAAGGCCTGAGCTTGGTCCGCGAGCCTTAACCGGCCCGATACTGTTCATCCACGGGCGGGGTTGGGACGTACTTTAACGGGTTGGTTCATCCGATTTCATGGGCCGAACCGACCCACCTGCCCATCCTAGTGTGATATGGTGGGTCTCCAAAGGCGGTCAGGATGGATCATTCCTCTCGGGTTGTCATGGCCTACGTACTGAAGCGTTTGTCCTCTTGGACACTTCTATCAAGCGGGCGAAGGTGACAATCCCCAAGTTCTCAAGGTAGACCTTGTAATCATCCAACATCCCTCTGATGCACATCTTCATAAAGGCTTCCTCATTGCAATCCTCTTGGCAATCCAAGCCTTCTCCTTGAACCGCTGAATGTATGGCACAATGTCATCACTGATCTTTTACCTCTCTAGATCTAGTATGATAGTCTTCTCCTCTATGATAAAGAACTTCGCCAAGAAGGTTGATACCATTTGTGTCCATGTCAATATCGACTCGAGTGCCAAGCTCGCATACCAAGTGTAAGCGCACTCCATCAAGGACTTAGAGAATTTCCTTAAATGCATGAACTCATCATAACCATAAGGTCTCATATCATCAATGAAATGTATCACATGTTCTTTGACACACTCATTTTGGCCGTTGTACTTTCAAAACTTTGGGGGAACATAATCCGTTGGATATGGTCTCAAGGCTATGTCAACCGTATATGGTGGTCTAAAGTCTACAACAGACTCATTCAGTTATGCTCTTACTCTCTCCTCTTGGAGTATCATTTGGAGGGCTTCATGGGTAATGAAATGACTACTTCCAACAAGGATGTTTGCACTTGGGGTGAGGTCAGTTTGAGCTATTGTAGTAGTCGGGGTAGTGAGGTTGTCCAGAGGTGTTGGTGTAACATTGACTTGTGCAAGAGTTTGAGTGTTGGCTTGAACGTTCGGTTGAACATGGTTCTGGGTGAATGTTTCTAACTGAACACCTACAACGGAGGATCTCACATGTGTCGATCGGATGGCGCCACATGGGTCTTGTGGAGTGACCATGATTTAGGGGGAATACGCCTAGCCGATGGGGCTCAATGATGGTATTCACCCAAAGCCTCCTCTCAAAGGGATCTCTCAAGACCAAACCCTCATCCCCATGGTGGGAGGGTAGCATGCCCTCATTGTTCAGAGTGGTCATACTGGAATATGTATGTTCTCTCCAATACGATGTTACCTCGCCCCTATGCCTACCAGTCCACAGCCTCCCAAGCGTTCCTAGGCAACCATACGCTCATCCAAGTCTTTGTCACTTGACTTAGTGGTTTACGGTATAATGACTCATTGTGATAGTGAAGTGATACGTCTTGTATGAAATACGTCATTACTGTCTTTGAAAGGTGATCCAGGGACCTCCATGGTACACCTATGAAGGTGACATCAATGGTACACCCCATAGGGTGACATCAATGGTACCATGGGGACGACCCCCACGGGTACCTTGGTGGCGGCGCCCCATGGGGTGGACCTCTATGGTGCGCGTCTCAACGGTGATACTCCATGGTACACCTCAACGGTGATACTCCATGGTTCGTCTCAGCTATGATACTCTATGGTGGAGTACTCCCGATAAACCGTAAGAGTTGCGTTTCGCAGGGAGTCGACGTTGATGTCGTCAACCCTCTTATATAACTACCAAGAACTTTTTTATTTAAAGAATACACAATTGTAACAAATATATATCGTAAGTAGAGATGGATGATAAAATTGTCTTACAAATTGTTTTACAAATTATTTTACTATAAATGATAGACATTATTCTACTTATCATAAACTAGAAATAAAAAACATAACAAATACTAAAACTATTATGTATCAACTCAAAATAAATTGTTTAAATAGATGTATTTTTATTGTATAAACATCTCTAAATTTTACATGGAACTTTATATTCATAAGAAAAATATAATAGTATAAAATATTGAGTTTATAAATGATTAATAAACTAATTATTAGTTAATAAAGTAATGAAAAGTGAATGACCGACTTTATAATAGAGATAGTGATAGGGCGAAATATTTTTTCTGCTTGCTATTGAATTTCACAATTTAAATTAAAAGAAATAAATAAATATTGAGAGAGGGATTCATCCTCATGAGATCGGGCGCTACCACATTTCGCGAGTCCACACGTTGAACTCCCTCTGCAGAATTATTAGATTACGAAGAACGCTGCGGTCCTTGAGATTCTTTCAATCGATCCAAACCCCGATCACGTTACCCCAAAACCATGTCCGGCTCAGTGATGGGCGATTCGAGCTCCTGGTCTCGCGCACTCGTCAGTATCTCTCCCTATACCTTCTCAGCAATCGGCATCGCCATTTCCATCGGCGTTTCCGTCCTCGGTGCGGCCTGGTATCCATCAAGCTTTGGTCTTACGACCATACTTCCTAGATCAATGTTAATTCTTATATCTTTTCTTCTTCTGCTGTATGAAAAAGTGTGTGCTTGTGAATTTCGTAGGGGAATCTACATTACCGGAAGCAGTTTGATAGGTGCTGCAATCAAAGCTCCCCGTATTACTTCAAAGAACTTAATTAGGTAATAATCCCATCCACAGCTCGTATTTTTCTGTCTATCGATTAATATAAACTTTCCATTGGATTAAGGGTTGATGGAGATAATGCACTTCTGCGCGAGGTTTGAGCATGAGCTTTTCGAGAGGATGATTATTTATATTCAGGATTTAATAGGTTTACTTTGTTTGTTTCTGGGGAAGTTATTGAGAAAAAACCTGAGGTAGTTATACTCTGCCTTTGTTTGGTTATGTACAATAGAAGCTTTAGAGTTGGACATGAATTACATGCTCCAGTACTTTCTCATTAGTTGTGTATAGCGTGCTAAATGTTAATCATTGTGGTTTGGCTGTGCTTTGTATATGTATCTCTTCCATAACTGTTAAGTGATGAAGAGACATCGAAAGACCTTGATGAACACCATTTCTTTTCTTTCGGAAAAATAGTTATTTTATCTTATCATGCTCTAGGAAGCTTCTGACAGTGTGAATAGTGTCGGAAGGTAGTTATGAAAGTCAAATGTGCATCTTGTGATGCCATGGTGCCAAGTTGGTTTTCTACTCTCTATGGTTATAGCTTCATCTGCAGTGCCTTCTATCTTATCATAAAAGGGTTAAATGACTAATAAGTGTTGTTGTTCTTTGCATGGGTGAAATAAGGACTCATAATGTCTGCCTCTATCAAACTACAAAGCACACTGTTGTTGATCATGAACTAGTATGTATATATTATGATATTTCTTTGAGATTGTGACCATCCAAATGATCGTATTCTTTCAGTGTAATTTTCTGTGAAGCTGTTGCTATCTATGGTGTCATTGTAGCCATCATTCTACAAACCAAGTTGGAAAACGTTCCTGAATCACAGATATATGCCCCTGAGTCACTAAGAGCAGGATATGCGATCTTCGCTTCTGGAATTATAGTGGGGTTTGCAAACCTTGTCTGCGGGTATAGACATTTCCTTCTTAGTGATGTTTTCCAGTCCAACCACTTCATGTTTCTGAGATTTTTTGTTTTGATAAAGTTTGTAATGTAATGTCACTCTTTTTGTTAAAGATTGTGTGTAGGAATAATCGGAAGCAGCTGTGCGTTGTCTGATGCTCAAAACTCCTCTCTTTTTGTGAAGATACTTGTTATTGAGATCTTTGGTAGTGCACTTGGCTTGTTTGGCGTTATTGTTGGGATAATTATGTCAGCTCAAGCTTCATGGCCTTCAAGGGCAGGATGATCAACATGATAACTTCACTGATCATGGCGGTTCTACAAAAGCTAGTATGGAAATTGTATTTTGTTTCTTCTAGCTGTTTGGCCTTTGCATTCATATACGTTTTCCCCACCGCACCAGGGCTTAACGAGAGGTTGTTACTGGAATAATATTACTTCAGTCTGTTGATATGGCTTGTAGAGCTTCGCAAATTGTTATAAGATGTTTTGTTTCTTATCTGAATTTCCAAGTGTATTGTTATTACTTTTACTGGATCAAACTATCATGAAAATGAATTTCAAGGAGACAGAGTTTGTTGCTAAATTATGAATCTCTTGAAGTTACTGAGACCCCCAAGGAAGCAAGAGGCTGGCGTGAAGAGTAACATATCTTAAAGAAGATTATGTAGTGGTTTAATGGTTAATGTCAAAACTCGTGCAATGAAGCAGATATCCTACTTAAGTAGTTGGTGCATAATCTTCTCCGGACAGGTATGACATATAATTTTGGGATTTCATGCTCAATAATACCATCTGAACAAGAAGATAGTTGCTAATCTGAAAAAATGATCATGGGGCATTGAGCAAGATTACTAGAATATGCTTTCCAGATATTGTCTTATTTGCAATCAATCATATGGATTGATTTATTTTATGTTTATGGTTCGATTGTCTGATGGTAATCTCGGAGGAATGTGCTGTACTTAGACTGTAGAATGAACTCAAGACTAACGAGATGAGCCAGACAACGAAACTCAGTTCAATGCTGAGTTATTGAGAAATTTACACATCTTTTATAAGCTGTATAACTCGCAAGTCTGACTACTCAAATCTATTTTGAGTGGGAAGGTGGCTCTGTGGAGGATCTGCGAATCTTCGAGCACCTGATCCCTGGTTCCCTCTCACCCACCCTATAGTTTCTTGGGTAAGTAGCTGGATGTCTTAACTGTATGGTCCTAATGAATCTCATGGATTGAAGAACGAGTAGACGAGCTCAACAAGAAGCGACATGTCGGGATATATCTACTTCTGGTGATAAATTTGGATTGCTAGCTTGAGCAATAATGGATATTCACATGACTCATTGGCCGAAAGAGAGAGAAATCAAATGAACTAATTCCTCCCAAGTTCTACAACTCATTTTTGAATTATAGAGGTCTCTTCCCATTCCATCGCAACATGACTTGCTTTTTAAAGTGGCCCTCATTAACCCTTCCATTCATTGTGATTTTAATTTAACTGTAAGAGCTGTAGATGCTGATTATGGTTTACTCAATTAATTAATTTGAAGGGGATACGCTACCAAAGGGTGATCATTCCACATGCTGCATGGTGTTATTGTCACACAGTAATGATGGATCGCCCTTGTTCCTAACTTACAAGTTTAATGAGAATTTTTAAGAGAAGCAACTTACAAGATCAAATTGTATCCCTGTCGTTCATTTGATTTTAAACGGTTCATATTTAATCAATAATTTAATTTTTTTCACATTTTTCTTGTTTTTGTATATTTATGATCTGGGCTGTTGTTTTCAACTTCAAAGCTAGAAGAAATATCTAGGACGACATAATCTAATTCCGAAAATAGGAAGGATGATTGATTAAAAAACTGTTTTTCATAATGACCGATGGGCTATGCTCAAAGTTCTTTTCGACAGTCTGATCAGAATAACGTAGGTTGGGCCCAAATTGGCCAACGCTCTAGAAATCAAATCAACTAGAGCTTTGAAAATATTTCAGCGCAACCGAATGGAGCTGTGACGAAACTCAATCAGTCTTAAACTCTAAAGCCACATCTCTCTCTCTCTCGAACTCTCGAACTCTCGAACTCTCGAACTTTTCTTCTTCAGACTAATGGGGGCTGGGCGTGAAGCCTCAATCTCGCTCGATGGAGTGAGGGACAAAAACCTGATGCAGCTTAAGAAGCTCAATACAGCTCTTTTCCCTATTCGCTATAACGAAAAGTACTATGCCGATGCCCTCGCCTCTGGAGAGTTCACCAAGCTAGGTTCGATACGCTTTGGTCCTCTTTTTGTTTGTTTGTTTCTAGTCCTGCGTCCTTACGTCTAGTTTTGTTCTTATTTATTTTTGCGTTTACTAGTGTGGGTAATGGATAATTTTGTCTATTCGATTATTTTTGCGCCAAATAGTCTGAATCCGTTTATGGGTTCATACATGACTTATTGCGTCTTCTTTGGGACATCTGGGTTTACTGCCTCGGACTGTGTCGATTGGTTCTATTGATTTTTTCTTCTGGTCATACTTGCTGTTGGGGTACTTCTCGTGAGCTTTACCTCTAAATCTGGTTTGACAAATTTTCTGGATTTGCGGGAGGATAATGCTTTTTTTTCCCCCTTGTTTGACTTGCTCTGAATTATATGGTTTTGGTTTAAGCATTTGGAAATGTAGCTTTGACTATGAGGTTTTATGGGTGCACTAGTGGGAACTTCCACTTTTAACATCAAGATGCAGTAATAAATGATTTTCCAATTGGTTTGATCTGTTAGCATTTGTAATCTTGATTTTATTAGCTGTAGTAGCAATTGAAACTCTCTTACAGATGAACGACGTTTTGAAATTGAAGCCTTATGATTTTTGTTAGCTTTATTGCATTGCCAATGTTCTATTTTGTGTTTATCAATTTTGCTTTTTTGGCATTTGGGTACTTGTGGGATTAATCATCCCTTTGGATTTTTGTGAATGATTGAGTTGCCAGTAGACACTTTGTGGTGTTTATTTACGTTAGAGATGCACCAGAAGCAAGTCTCTAAATCCTATTCTAGGTAGTCAAATCTATGATCTATGTGCTTCACTCTTTATTCACCCCTCTCAACTTTTATTTATTTATCATCTTCAATAATACACTATTCCATCAATAATTTTCTCTATACAAATTTCTTCTTTTTTGGTCTCCAGCCGTCTCACTATTTCCTTGTTTTATGTACTCATTCGTTTGGAAATTACGGTGGAATTGCATTGATGCAATGCAATTCTTGATCATTGGCATATACCGTATATTTTTGAAGGCTATGCGTTTATTTATTTTTCTCGGCTCCTCCCTTTTACAGCGCACTACAGTGATATTTGTGTTGGTTCCATTGCATGCCGGCTTGAGAAGAAGGAGAATGGAGCCCTCCGCATTTATATCATGACATTGGGTGTTTTAGCACCATATCGTGGGATGGGAATTGGTGAGCGAGCAACTTATCTTCCTTTATTGTTTCTCTTATTTAGATTACATGCTTTTGAATAATTCTCTATAATATTTCTGGTCATCATAGCGTTCTAGATTTGTAATTTGTTAACCATTTTTCTATATCATTTATCATGGAAGTAGTTTTATAGAGAGAATTATCTTATCCAAATAGAAATTATATCGTGTGATGAATGTATCCATGTTCTAGATTGTGTGGTATTGACCTATAGTACGGGTTTTGGCAGGTACAAGGCTTCTGAACCATGTTCTTGATCTTAGTTCCAAGCAAAATATTGCTGACGTTTATTTGCACGTGCAAACAAACAATGATGATGCCATAAACTTCTATAAGAAATTTGGGTTCGAGATCACAGATACCATTCAGAATTACTACACAAACATTACTCCGCCAGACTGCTACGTTCTTACCAAGTTTATCACTCAAACTCAGACAAAGAAATAAGATTCAAACGTTAGTTCTTGGCAGGGAAATCCTTGTTGCACCATTTTTCGATTTTTTCCCCTAGAGGTTTGCACTGATTATATATTGAATGAAGCATTGGATATTCAGGTTCTTAACGTTGTGATGCTTTGAGAATAGGGATATTGATATTTTATCTGCTACAACTATAAGGAATGAAATGCTCTTTTCCTTCTCGTTACGCCGTGATATCAGTATTCTGCGGTTTTTGTATTGTATAGACTGTGATCGTGCTCGCCATGGGGATTTTTCTTATTTAACAGGTTGCATATGTATGGAACAACTTAGCTGGGTTACGCTTCAGAAAGCATTCGCCATGAAGAAGATTTTGATTGAAGGATGATAGAATGCTAAGGTCCTTCTCTTATCGATTTGTTTACATTCTAAAAATTTTTGTTTTAAGCTTTGGTGAGGGTGGGTGTAGTCGCCAACAGAACATATTTGGCTATCAAAAGAACACGGGAGTTTAATTTCTGAGTACAATTCTTTACGAACTCTTGGATATGTGTGAGGTATAACTATCTGCGTCTATTCAAATTCATCTTGTATTTTGAAGCATCTATTTAGGACTTGGAAGAATGCTTCAATCCATTAGGTTATTTGGGTATGAGGAACGTGTTAGGACTCTTTCTCCATGTTGAGAATTTATGACCTCTTTATTTATTTTTTGTCAAACTTACGTTATAAATTTTAAGGAGAATGAGAGAATATGACTAAAACTCATGATCTCTAAAATATGGGTATTGGGGTTTAACCAACTGCATCAACCCAACTTGTATATGACTTTGTTTATACGTGGATTTTCTACCGTGGATATACCTGCTGGGTCCACCTGCACTGGTCCGACCCCTGTGATTATTTACCCGTAACCGTTAAATCAAGTGACAAGACTTGGATGGACTCTTACTGTCTTGGAATTGAATCGGAGGCATACAACTTGGTAGGATTAGGATGAAGCTCGTTGTGTCGGTTCGTCGTCATGACTTCCTCAGTAGGTTTTAGATGCGTCGTCCTCTCGTTGAGGATGTACCTAGAAACACATGGTAGTGTCCTGTATGTTGGCATCTACTTACACTTGACAATCGTTGATTGACTAATCATAAAATAGGGTTTACCCCGTACTTTCTATATGAATGTGCTAAACACTCTTATTAAAGGGGTGAGATATTTGGACATTAAACTCATACATTTGGGGGCTCTCCTTCTCCTTCTCCTTGGCAACCCCAAGGAGGTGTATTTGCCGGCGGTTGTCACCGTTTATGTCGTAAAGGTTGCTCATCCCTTCTCCACTAGACCTTCACATTCCCAAGGCTTCTTCAATCACTAGACTACTCTTCCTTCTCAACCCAATCCGGTTCAAAATGCTTCCCCGAAACAATGGTGACTCCAGTGAGAGTGGTCTGTCGGAAGAGGGCCCTTGTGAAGGAATATGGAGGAGTTCTCCATTTTTCAGATCTAGAATTTCACATCTGAAATTTTTTTAGAAAAAAAAATCAACATAGCATGAAATATTGATGAGAGAGGTGACTGCCGCAGAGCATAGCCGACGACTACTCGACGAAGATGCTTTTCACGACGTCGGATATGCTCTGGAGAAAGACATCCTCATCGAACACGATCCTCGATATCGATGCGAACCGTGAAAAACTCTTTCTCCATTTTTTATCTCTAAATCTTAAATCTACGTCAAGTGAAGCATTTTTAGATTTAAATCACCCCCAAAAGGATTCAGACGAGATTTTCTGTTAACTTTGAGTTGTTTGCGGTCAAAAAGGGCCGTCAGAGACAGTCGCTTGCGTCGTCGTCGGCTGCTTCGTCCTTACCCGTTTTGCAGGTTCGGGTTGACCTACACGGACCACTTGGCTTCTGGATTGAGAGCAGGCCAACCCACGGTCCGTCCATGAAGCCCAACGCGCATGGCCCAGGTGACATACGCTCGACCCGCGAGAGACTTGCAAACTGCATTTGGCCCGAGCGCCCTGCCCACATCTGCACCGCCCAGGCGCAACCCGTAAAAGACCCGCTACCCGATGTGGCCCTAGACGCGATCGGCAAACTCCTTGGCCTACGGCCTATGGGTTAACTCCCTCTTTCCAGCAGCCCAACGCCTAGCCATTGGCCTTTTAAAGAGCCAGCACATGGTTTTCTGCAAGCCCAACACTCCCAATGCCTTTAATGTCCAAAGAAACATGATTCGTTGTCCAAAGAAACATGATCCGTTTATGGGATGACGCTTGAAAAAAGCCTTAAAAAATCAGCCACAGTTATATTACCGAGTCTCAATTGCACGGGTCACTGCGCCGTATGCAAACAAAGGTAGGACACCGAATTGCAAGCTAAGTATTTATTTTTCAATTATTGCTTTGCCTTTAAATACATATTTTATTCGTTCAAAAGAAAATTTGATGATTGCATGAGCTTATCATATAGTGTCTTAAAGAATATATTTGCACAGTTGTTCAAGCATATTAAATAATTAGTAGAAATTGATTTGATGTTAATTATGTCGGGCATAATTAATTAGCTCTCCATGCTCAAAATTTATCATGCTCTTATGTAATTATAGAAATTACATTTATCATGTTTAGATCATCCATCTCTAATAATTTGATAACTTGACCCTATCGTGGATAATATGAGATTATTATTAATGTTATAAACCATACAAGTCGAATTGATTCCTTGATAATAATTCGATATGCATCGGCCAAGTATGTTTAAATATTAATCAAGCAATATCAAATTCATGTCAAACTTTTAAGATAAATATAATGCTTAATTGATTCTTGTGCATTATCAAAATTTTGGTGCATTATCAACACTTTGTGCTTTATCCATATTGCAATAATCCAAATGAATTATCAAAACTAAAATGCTTTACGCATTTTATCTATCGAAAGCATGTTCACGGTTTGATGCTTTGAAGAGCTTATACTTTATTCGACTAGTTTTATGGCACAATCACTTTATTAGGACTAAAAAATAGCCTGAACTCATATCTTCATTCATGTGCGTGCTTAACTGCTCATAATTCATTGGAGTAACACTCACGTGCATATATGATTCTCTTTGTGCGAGTTGAATATGCATCTAGATTGTATTAAATTGCAAGTCGAGCATGTTTATATAAGAGAAAAAAATATACATGCTTTTATTCTTTAATCTCTCTTATTAATTTACATATTTGATTAACACATTTTATCTCATATATGTGTTTAAATTACATTCGATCTGACATTCGTTTCAAAAGTTTGACATTTGTCACGCCTAATTCGCTCTGTCATCATGGGCATATGTTTTCCTTCACATATGAGGACATTTTGCATAGAACAAATTACGAGGATTTATTGACTTGTTTATTATCTGGTTATGAAAATGATGGATTTATTCATCTCACACGTCAACTCTCCAAAGGGATTTATGGATTTATTAATCAAGTTATCTCAGAGACTTCTAGACTTATTATTGAGCTCATCATGAAAATATACAAATTATCCACCGACTTATTATGGATATTTGAGATTTATCAATCAACTTATTTATGCGGGTTTCTTAATTGATTATTTGACTCGTCCGGAGGGGATTGATGGACTTATCATCTGACCTATCATGGGTATCAACCTAATTATTGTAAGTATTTATGAAATTAATTATTATTTATACAGTCTCATGATCTCTGCCACATGAATCTGAATGATGCCTAAAGGGGGCTCTAGTATGCATATGAGGAATTCTATATATATATATATATATTTGCTATTCTATATCGGCCTACAGTCTTTACGTCATTGTTGAATTTTGTCATGACAGGAAAAATGACTTATATTTCTTTGAGATTCGAAATGAGAGAAATATATCAATATATGCATATCCCACGTGACGTGTTCTACACTATTATTTCTGTTTGGAAGATTTGCTATCATAACCAGTTTTTCATTTATTGAGAGATTTCTCCTTCTGACTAATAATCGTGACAACAAGAATAAGGACATGTTTTCTTTGAGAATTTTATTGTCCATAGTTGCATTATCATTGTGAAAAGGTTTTTGGCCGCCTCTAACTATGTCAGTAATATCACGTAGAGAAAATGTTTTTATGATTGGTTCTGCATGCACCCATGGTAACTACAAATAACCATGTCCGGTGCCCCGAGCAGAGTATTCTAGGTTAATCACTGCCTCGGTGACAATAAAATCACCTTAACAGGCGGGTTGATGATTCATCGCTAAGTGCACTTGAGGTAATGACAAAAATATCATGAGGGGTGAGTTAAGACTGTTGAGTAAAAATCATCACTATGTGTACCTATTATAGGTAGCTTAGGATTATTGACAAGGGAAAAAATTGCCACTAAGCGCACTCGAGGTGACAAAACACTTGTTACGAGGGATGACTTAGAACTGAAATATGTTTAGCATCGTAATTTTTACTACGACTTTTGTAGTTATCAAAATGAACCAAAAGATTATGATGGGTTCGTTGTCCTGGAACGCGTCTAAGACGTTTCAGCGAAATTTATTCGTGAAACACGTTTAAGACTTTTCAGCAAAGAGTGTTCCTGTAACGCGTTTAAGACGTTTCAGTGAAATTTATTCCTGAAACGCATTTAAGATGTTTCAGCGAAGATTGTTCCTAAAACACGTTTAAGGCGTTTCAGAAAAGATTGTTCCTGAAATGCGTTTTAGATGTTTTAGTGAAATTTATTCCTAAAACGCGTTTAAGACGTTTCAGCAAAGTTAATTCCTATAATGCTTTTAAGACCTTTCAGCAAAGTTAGTTCTTGTAGTGCATGTAAAATGTTTCAGCAAAGATAATTCCTGGAGCGCATTTAAGACGTTTCAGCAAAGCTTATTCTTGAAATGTATTTAAGACGTTTCAGCAAAGATTGTTCATGGAATGCATTTAAGGCATTTTAGCAAAAATTGTTTCTGGAATGCATTTAATATGTTTCATCAGTAAAGATTGTTCTTGAAATGTGTTTAAGACGTTTCAGCAAAGATTGCTCTTAAAATGAGTTTAAGACGTTTCAGCGGAAATTGTTCTTGTAACGCGTTTGAGAAGTTTCTGCAAAGTTTGCTCCTGGAACGCATTTGAGACGTTTCAGCAGAGTACGTCCTTGGGATGCGCCTAAGACGCTCTAGTAAAGTTTGTCCCTGAAATGCAATGAAGACATTTCAGCAAAGGTAGTTGGGCAGAACTTAGCCGCTGTTGTGAAACCCTTCAAAGCGAAACTTAGCCGCCAAAACATGTTTGAAATATACAAATTGTCTTAACTATTGCTTTGCTCATTGCCGCAGAATGTGGCTTTAGTCGTATGGATTGAATCTTACTTGGGTATTTATTATGGATGTGATTATGGTAAAAGTCGCATGTAAGAGTGATGTATGTGTGAAGTAGAGATGCATGATAACGAAGCATGATAAAAATCTGAAGTACAAATGGGTATATAACCCTTTATGTATGACCATTATGGACAATTCAATATCACATATCTTCTTAGGCAACTTGATTACATTTTTGTATGTATGTGTGTGCCTTCTTGAGCAATGTCGTGCAGGTTCCTACGTATATGCGCTATCACAAGTCGAATCGTCTAAAGATGACACTTCAGCGGGTTTACCTACCGTAGAGAAATTTCTTGGTGAACTCTGCCATGATTAGATTTTTCTCTTGGGTAATTTGTTGCCTTGATATTATGTTGCGTTGGTTAAACTCCTCTCTGGTGAGTTTTTCTCGATCAATCATCTCGTATCATTAACATCGGAAAGCGATGGTAACGACTTTGATGAATTATCCCTAATAATGTTAAATATGAACGTATCGTTGAGACGTATGTCATATATGACCATGATATAGTTAACGGATGTTGTTTGACTCTGTTAACTTGTTATGATACATTGACATCTGAACACACATCGTGAACATGAATATGATATAAATCTAATCATATATATTCACTCGTGCTAACATTGAACATAAGGTTGTGCATTGCTAGTGTGTGTATATATATATATTTCAACTAGTCATTCTTCAGTGAACATCGCCATGATTAGACTTCTCATTGAGTGAGGCTCGCCGTAGTCAACTACTATTTACATCTCTTATTGAAGGCTAAATGAAAGCAATTGATATATTATCACATCCAGCTGGGGGCTACAACAATGAAGATGACTCTGCATGACTGATTTAGTGAAGAAACATTCGTTATCACAGTTGAACATCTCACTATTCGATGACACATCAAGTAAGATCATAACACACACTGATACTATGTACAAGTCCAAGTGCTACGCATTTCAACTTGCACAGGGGGTTAATGTTTATACATGAATTTTCTACCCTAGATATACCCGCTAGGTCCACCCGCACTTGTCCGACCCCTGTGATTATTTACCCATAACCGTCAAGTCAAGTGACAAGGCTTGGATGGACTCTTACTGCCTTGGGAATGAATTGGAGGATTAGGATGAGACTCGCTGTGTCGGTCCACCGTCATGACCTCCTCAGTAGGCTTTAGATGCGCCGTCTTCTCGTTGAGAATGAACCTAGAAACACGTAGCAGTGTCTTGTACTTTGGCCTCTACTTACTCTTGACAATCGTTGATTGGTCAATCATAAAATAGGGTTTACCCCTTACTTTCTATATAAATGTGCTTAACACTCCTATCGAAGGGGTGAGATATTTGGACATTAAACCCACACATTTAGAGGCTCTCCCTTTCCCTCTCCTTGGCAACCCCTAAGAAAGTGTGTTTGCCGACGGTTGTCACCGTCAATGCCGCTAAGGATGCTCATCCTTTCCTCCGCTAGACCTCTCCACATTCTCAAGGCTTCTTCAATCACTAGACTACTCTTCCTTCTCAACCCAATCCGGTTCAGACTTCTTTTTTGCAATTAGAAAAGTAAAGACAGAAGATTAAGCCTTGCTGAAAAAAGTTGAATTCTAGTTTTAGTTGTTGGTCTCTCTTTTGTTTCTCTTCTTCTTCAACAGTATGCATGTAAATGAAATTGACTAAATCTTGATAAGTCGATCAACATGTAAACTATATTGTCACTATAATTTGAATGATTTAATCATCAATCAAGTATTCATCTAATTATTCAAGTTTTTCAGGATAGGTTTTTCCTTGTATTTTGAATGATTTAAAGTATATGTATACATCTATGTAGAAACATTTTAAAAATTACCTGAGCATGTACTTTTACGTATTAAAATATATTTTAAACAACGTTTCTCAAATATATTTAGTTTGCATTAGCATTTTTTAACATTAAAGAAGTGTTGTCAGACTCCTCAACGATACAGTAGAATTGCAATTGCATTAGGCCGCTGGATGAAATTATCTGAAATTCAATTAAGAAATGGAAACACGTGTCCAAATGAGCAGATTGAGGAATTATTTGACGATGCAACCAAAGAAAAACAATCATAGAGAGTAACATGGATCCATGTTCATGGCCTTGAATTCCCGCCCGGCCGCCATATTAATTTAATTTGTTTTGATTTATCACAATTGGTGGCTTCAATCATGCCTTATTTCTCATGGCATCGCCTTTTATATTTAACTAATATTCGTTCACTATTCTCAAGTGGCTTGTGATACAGATTTTGTATTCACATTAAACAATTATTCTTGATTCTGTTTGGTCGGCGACTAAATATCAGACATTGTGACACTATGGATGTATAAACAAAAAGAAGGAAAAATAAAAAAGAGAGAGAGTAATTTTTATTTTTTTCTCTCCTCTCGTATTCTATCTCCTAGTATGCCTTACTTGTATAAGTAAAATTTTCTAAATAACTACAATACATTTTAGAAACAATTTAATGCATTAAAAGTAATATATCATCAATTAAAATCATAATGTAATGTTTATTTCTTTTATTTTCCAATGCAAAAAAGTTGTGTATTAGAGAGTTGTTGGAGGCAGATTAAAGAATATATTATTCATTAATTAGTATTATTGAATTGGTTTTTGTACAAAGCAAAAAAAATTAGTCTAATAAAGAATGTGTCAATGATATGTATCTAAAAAAGGATTTGATCATCAGCTTCTTCCTTTTGACAATGTACTTTTTAATCTTCACCTCATTCTTCAAACCCTGCACATAATTTCATAATTTAAAAACCATTTTTAGATCATTCTCAAAACATTAATTAATATCAGATAATTAATTTGTATAAACTGATCTTTCCCGGAAAATTTTCTCGCATTCCCAGGAATCACAAACTCCTACCGGAAAAATCGTTTTCAAAACACAAACTTGCAGGTGGTATTGTATTGTGGGAAAAGGGAGAGCAGGGAGACTTACGATAGAAATTCGACGTTAACGTAAGGAGCAGAGGTGTTAGCAATGGCGGCGTAAGCAGTAGGAGTAAGAACCAAAGTAGTGTCTCTTCTGGGAGCCTTAGTTACAGAAGTAAGATCACGATCGATAATGGTGATCTGAATGGTCTGGTCAGGACGACATGATTTTGGAGCAACTCCACTTAGGCAGGACACTAAATATTGTCTCCCACAGGCTGCCCCATTGTCCCATATTCCCTCCCCTGCTGACCCAAACATATTACTCGATGGAAACTGTGATGGATCGCTCCCATAACAGGCCGTCGCTGTACCATCATGATCATCCACATCCCAATTTTCATTAATTAAAAAATAATTATGTAAAAGAGAATTATGAGTCGTCGGAGATAGATGAATACTTACGAGAATATGGGGGGCTGTGGTAGGAGGCAGTGCCAACTTCTCCGGCAGATGGGTGAAGGAATTGAGCTAGGAAACAGAGGAGGACAATTGTTGGGAGCTTTGACATCGTTTGATTGATTGTTTTTTGGCTGAATAGACAACAAAAATGAGAGGTTTCAACTGTTGGGTGTTGCCTTTAAATGGGTTAAGAAAACGACAATGATATATACAAAGTCAAAGATGTAACTGAAGCGATACTTTTGGTTTAATTACGCTAATTTCGATTAGTTCATCTAGAAAAAACCAACCCAAATTGTACGTCAATTTTACTATTTTAAGACATTAAAATCTTGTTTTTTAGAATTGAATTTGAAATCAATGAAATCGCTTTTAAAGATTACTAAAAGATAGGACTAAGAATAAAAGATTAAATCATTTGGTGTCCTAATTACTAGTTAATCCACTAATTCAGTTTGGTTATTTTTGGCATTAAATAGAGGGAGTTCTGATTTTTTTATAAGCATTAAACAATTTAGAAAATGCCGGAAGAATAATCTCAGCCGTCCACACTTGTATGTTTTCAATCACCGGAAAAGCAAAGTCATTTTCCTTCGTCGTATGCAAATTGACGAACTGATCCACCAAACAACTAGGATCTTGCCGTCCCCTTCATGATGCTTTAGGAATTAGGACGGCCCCTTGACTCTTCAGAGGACCCCACGAGACGACACGCGTCATTCCCTTGTTTTTTTTCATTCATTTATATCCAATGATATAGAGTTAGCACCATGGTAGAGTTTGTTTTTGCGTGTTGCATATTATTGTGTGAGTATATTTTCCCCCGTATTTTTATCTGATTACAAAGGCATGATGTTATTAAGATTAGATATTTTTTTATAATAATATTTTTATATATAGTTATTGTTGCGGTTATCACACATCAGTTGAGGAAAATAATGATAGTGAATTTATAAATGTGAGTGAAAGACTCACATCTCAAACAAACTTTTTAACGTTAAAAAGACCTAACAATACCATCATAGTGATATCAATAATGAAATCAACTTACATCACTAAAATATAGAACTCATTTATTTTCTTTAGGTGGTAGAATAAGCTTATTTACAATCGTGGGATGTCAATAGAAATATAAAATAGATGAGTTTGATAATATATTTCACTTCCATAAAGTCAATTAGAAAATGTATATGTTTAGTCACATAAATTCACGTGCTAATAATATTTTAGTTATAACTTTTTTTTATATCAAATTTCTTTAATAAATATTTGTACTATCATCCTACATACATCAAATTATACAATAAATTATATTGTTACAATCAATAATAATAATAATCTTATGTATAAAATGACATTAATTTGTAAATTAAATGACAATTTAGTGAAATGGAGGGAAACAATGAGAATAAAAATTTTCAAGTTTTTTTTTCTAATATCCTCACTTTTAGACATTGCATATAACCATTTGCAAACACAAGAGAGAAAAGTGTAAAGGAAGAAATGACAAATTTTCTTACGTTAATCTCTCCTTTCATCTCTTTGCATCACCATAGAGTTTACATAAGATAATTGAAGAATCCAATTAAACCAAGAAAGAGACATAGAACCCAGAGAGGGAAAAAAACGAGTACCTAATTCTATATGATGCAAAAATAAAGTTTACAGTAAGCCTAAACCTAAAGCAGGCCAAACACATGCCCAACCTGCTGAAGCCATACCTGGTCTAGTTGCACTGTGCTGAAAAGAAGAGGGACTAACTTGGCAGGAAGAAAAGGATGAATGAAATCTCTTGATTTGGATCGTATAGTGCTAATAATATATAACTTCATAAGGAAAACTATCAATTCAGGATATATAAATGAATATGTGCCCAAAATATATGTTCTATATATGGTGGATAATCACCGATGGGTTATGAATAAGCAAGAGAGTAATAAAAGTTTGTCCTTTTAAGTCAAGCAACGATATCGTTGTCAATACTGAAAATTTATTTGATTTATTTACACGTGTGATATGAGATTATATATATAATGAAAACTCTGAGTGATGTATAATATTAAAATGTACGTTATATTTGACCCAATAGTCATTGATGATGTTGCCTATACCGTAAGGATACCTATGAATCTTTACTAAAGTCTAAAGGAGGTTTCCTTAGAAGGAAGATGTGGTTTAATGTAAGCAGATACGCAATAAGTTTGACTATCAAAGTTTTATCAGTTACCTAAGACTATTTTATTGAGTAAACATGTTGTTTTGGACAACCTTATCTTTGCCTTTGATTCTATCTTATACTAATGTTTTTACCATGTTTGGATAAGTGCACGAATATTTTGATTTGGGATAAAATCTTCAATAATCATGTATCTAATTAGATAATTTAATGTCCTTTCACATGTTATGCGTATAATTTTTTTAAAATTTATAAATTTTAAGAGTTTATTCATTTCACTTCTTAAAGTACGAGTAAGATGATATGCTTAAAGACATGTGATTAAAGGAAAAATACAAAAAACTTAGTTCTTAAGGAGTGATAGAATTTTTATTGGTGATTGTTGAGCCAAGTAGTAAAATGATGTACAAGAAATAATTTTTAGTTTCGGAAATATACACAATATTATAAAATAACAAATGACATGAAGGAGATGATCAAATTTATGGTGTGAGTGTCATTATTTCTAAGAATTCTGTAAATTAATTCAGGATTTCTCAATTAGTTCAGAAAATATCTTTGCAATACAATCTGAATTTTGTTAAAAGAGAAATCCAGATTATTTATTAGCTTGGATTGTATCATGTTAATACTAGTCTATTTTTTCTCAACCCATTCGAGAAGGGCCTTGAGCAGCCCAAGATAAGTTTTCGGGTTTTGTTCATATCAGGCTGTCATAATGGTTTAGTTGCATTGCCATTCTACGCCTCACGTTACTGTCGAATTGATTTTTCTATTTTCCCCTTCCATTTACGTGCCACTGCCACTGTTTAATTTTCGGGATAGATACTCCCAGAGTCTCAGCTCACAGAACTTATTCTCCGTTTGTCTTCTCTGCACGTCACTCCTCACTTCTTATTACATTGATTTTTACTCCCAACTGTTTTCTTGGGTATCAATCCAGCTTCACAGCCTCTGTTGTTTGCCAATTTTTTTTCAACTTGCTTCTTGTCTAAATACTGTAATCATCACTCGGTCTTTTCGGACTCGCCGTTCCCAGCATTTCTGATATCATTTTTTCATATTTGAATCAGTTTTTCGGGAGTGAGCTTTAATATTTGGCTTTATACTTGTAAATCGAAGAGCTTCGGGAAATTGGATCTCAGTGTTTCTGTAAATGGGTACTGCTTCTGTGGGGTACCCATTTGGAATTTCAGCCAGTTCTCACGGAAAATCGTTTTCAAGCTCTAAATTCCCCCTTCATGTCGAAATTTCAAGAATTAACCCTTGTCCAAGCTCTACACGCAGTACTTCTTCAAAGGTACTAACAACTATTTAATACTTTTATTTAATGTGTATCAATAACGGTTTTAGATATCAATTATCAATAAATTGGAGGAATGAAGAAAAATCAATACTCAGAAACCCATTGTTTTTTTTTCCTTTTTAACTTTTTAGGTGGTGGAGAAATTCAAATATATGGTGTATATTTCCGTAGTTTTGAGGATTAAGTAATAGGTGTATGATCATTTTTTAAACTAATTGGTAAGACAATATCCTTGTTGATGCAGGGATTAGTAAGTAAAATATGTTCTTTACCTGATTATGATGATATCTTCTGGGAGAAAGTCTCAACCCCCATACTTGATGTGGTTGAAAACCCAATCCATTTGAAGAACTTGTCTCCTAAGGTTTGCTTATCTCATTTCTTTTTGTCTTGCATATTAAAAGCATTTACGATTTGCCTTATATGTTCATACGGGGATTCTCTTTGTAGGAACTGAAACAACTAGCTGATGAAATCCGTCGCGAGTTGTCTTTGGTGTTGTCAAAAACTTCCAAACCATTCAAAGCGAGTTTGGCTGTGATCGAGCTGACTGTAGCAATACACCATGTTTTCCATGCTCCGGTGGACAAGATATTGTGGGATGTGGGAGAACAGGTAAAAAAAGTTTGGTTCACTCTCCGTGATTATCATTTAAGAGAATGCAAGCACAGTTGAAGCAACACAATGGATTTTTTTCAGTAGAAAAATATTTATTGCTCCACTTTATTGCCAGGCATACGCCCACAAAATTCTTACAGGAAGACGGTCCTTTATGCATACGTTGAGAGAAAAGAATGGCCTTTCTGGGTCAACATCTCGATCTGAGAGTGAATATGATCCATTCGGTTCTGCGCATGGCTGCAGCAGTATATCTGCTGGACTTGGTAGTGTATATCATAAAACACTCTATCTTCCCCCTTTAAAATCATTATTTGACAATGAAAAGAAAGGTTTCAATTTTTTTGCCTGATCTGATGCAGGCATGGCGGTTGCACGAGATATTAAAGGAAAGAGGGAACGGGTAGTTGCTGTGATCAGCAATGGGACAACAATGGCAGGGCAGATCTATGAGGCAATGAGTAATGCAGGTTACTTGGACTCAGATATGATAGTGATTTTGAATGATAGTCGCCACTCTTTACACCCAAAAATAGAGGAAGGCACGAAGACATCTATAAATGCTTTATCTAGTACCCTCAGCAGGCTCCAGTCCAGTAAATCCTTTCGGAGGCTTCGAGAAGTGGCTAAGGTATTTTCCCGTTTGTTTCTCATCCAACCTATGGGAGATGTCCATCTTACCACGTTCGCAAGAGAAATTGAAAATTGAAAATTATTGATATGGATTGAAAACAAGTTGGCATAATCAAAGAAGCTGTAGTCCTTTGAGGTCTCTGGGCTAGATATGCTCAATTAAGTATTGTGTGGCTTTAGAAATCATCAAAAGAATTCGATTATCTTAGTTAGCATGATCAAATTGTATGCCTCGATGAAGTAGTGTCGTACTATGTTCTATTCGAAAGTAATTGCCTTTCTCTCAATTCTTATCAGGGTGTTACTAAAAGAATTGGTAATGGTCTGCATGAATTGGCAGCCAAAGTCGATGAGTATGCTCGTGGTATGATTGGTCCAATGGGATCAACCCTTTTTGAAGAGCTTGGGATGTATTACATTGGACCTGTTGATGGCCACAATATCGATGACCTTATTTGTGTTCTACAACAAGTGGCATCTTTGGATTCAATGGGTCCTGTTTTGGTTCATGTAGTAACTAAGGATAACCATGGGGCAGAAAATTTTCAAAAGAACAAAATAATGGACATGAATCTCGAAGGTATATTAATTTCCCTTACCATCTTAGTTTCTTTATAAAAAAGAGGAAGTATTTTGATTAGAGCTTTTTCCCGAGCAAATATCATGGGGGCCTTCTTAAAGTGTATTCCCAATTCTTTTGTGTGAACTTGCAGGTCCTAGTAACTTTGGCGCGTCGCTATTTGGAATTAGCTCACGAACATATAGTGATTGCTTTGTGGAGGCCTTAGTTACAGAGGCAGAGGAGGACAAAAATATTGTGACAGTTCATGCAGGAATGCAGATGGAATCATCGTTTCAACTATTCCAGGAAAAATTTCCCGACAAGTTCTTTGACGTGGGTATGGCCGAGCAACACGCAGTTACATTTTCTGCCGGTTTGTCTTGTGGTGGTTTAAAGCCGTTTTGCATAATACCCTCCACGTTTTTACAGAGAGCTTATGATCAGGTTATCTCTCTCCTCTCTCTCTCCCTCTTAAGATTGTGATACATGTCTGTCATGATTGTGGAACCAGGCAATGCTAACTTACCTATAACAAATTGTCATTTTAGGTGGTCCACGATGTAGATCGGCAGAAAATTCCAGTGCGGTTTGTAATTACCAGTGCAGGATTGGTAGGATCAGACGGTCCAATGCAATGTGGAGCATTCGATATAACATACATGTCATGTTTACCAAACATGATTGTCATGTCCCCATCAGATGAGAATGAACTTGTTCACATGGTGGCCACTGCAGCAAAGATTGATGATCAGCCAGTTTGCTTCCGTTATCCTAGGGGCACAATTGTCAGAACAGACGATCCTTTATGCAACGGGATTCCGATTGCAGTAATCAGTTGGAAATTTTCCATTTCTTTTTTACAATCTTGAAAAAAAATTGTCATGTTTACATCTTTGTACTGTGGAGCAGATTGGAAAAGGGAGAATTCTTGCGGAGGGAAAAGACGTTGCTTTGCTCGGATATGGAGCAATGGTTCAGAACTGTCTTAGGGCTCGAGCACTACTCTCGGAGCTTGGCATTGAGGTAACAGTTGCGGATGCAAGGTTCTGCAAGCCCCTAGACATCAAGCTTCTCCGGCAACTATGTGAAAACCATGCTTTTTTAATAACGGTCGAGGAAGGCTCTGTTGGAGGATTCGGATCTCATGTAGCACAATTCTTAGCTCTTGATGGACAACTTGACGGAAGAACTAAGGTGATTCTTTGACCCCCATATACCGTAACTTGTGACTGTTGGAATATTTTATCATATTGCTTGGATATATGCCTCTTCTGTGCCAGTTATATAAGCTCTAGTGCCCCTCGCCGTAATCCTTAAATTTTAAGGACTGATTAAGCTGGGTTTTTCAGTTTGATATTAGATGTAAACTGCATACTGATAAGCATACTGCTATGAGCACTAATCTGATATTTCTCATTTGATTTCGCCAATCCTTGATCTCTTTACGCAGTGGCGACCAATCGTTCTGCCAGATAACTACATAGAGCACGCGTCGCCAAGCGAACAGCTTGCTCTTTCTGGGTTGACAGGACATCACATAGCAGCAACGGCGTTGAGTCTGCTGGGCCGCCCTCGTGAAGCTCTACTGATGATGTGTTAGGTACCTTCAGATTTTTATCTTCTGGTGATCTGATAGATTGAAGCTGCCTAATTACCAACTATCAGTATTTGATCCTATCAAGTTATTTTAGACTTAGGTTTTTGTACTGTATTTATCCTGTCTATATTAAAGACACTGTTCATTGTTGTTTGCAGGAGATTATACATGTTAATAAGAGTGTCGTACTGTATATACCAAGTCTAGGTTTCATTTTCCGAGGTTTCATATATCTGTGTAATGGGACTAACCACTGGTAGGCAGTCCCCGAAATGGGTAAATCCGATGTAGCTCGTACACTACTCCTAAGTCGACACTTTGACACATGACATGTCTGACACTCTAAAATATGTGTCACAATCGGAGCATATTGTTTAACGTGATCAGCCTTACCCTTATGACGTGCTATGGCGTATCTAAGATATATATCAAACACTAAATGACTGTCGTAATTGATCAAAGTGATTTGTTTAAGTTAGTAAATCATTTTAATTATAATTAGAGATATAATATTAACTTAAAATGTTTAACACATCACTTAGTCATAATGTACTTATTGATGTTTGAATTGAAATAAATTCAATAAAAATATTCATGAGGAATATTATTAAATGCTTAATGGTTGTATTAATGGTTATGTATTCATCCGTTGTATTAATGGTTATGTATATATGTATACACGTACACAGTGTGTATCTAACCTGTGGGTGTCCTAATTTAAAAAGAAAAAGAAATAGTGTCTCTCCAACCAGGGACGAGATTAGGATTTATTTTATAAGGGGCAAAGTGAATAAATTTTAAATATTAAAGGGGCAACATACATCAATTGTACTGGTTTTAATATTTTTATTAATAAAATATTACATGAAATAGAAAACAAAAGCGGCAATTGCCCCCCTTCTCATGGGGCAGTCTCACCTCTCTCTCTAACCTGCCGGTGTCCTAATTTTTAAAAAAGAAATAGTGTGTCACTGTGTCTGTGTTGTGTCATGTTTGTGACTCTTAAACTTCATTTGACAGTAAGGATATTATTTTACTAAATCTATTATATTAGACTGTACTGTATTATATTGTATTAAATAGTGTAGTCTAAGTCTAGAGCTATATCAGTTAAAAAATTTATATTACTTGTACATTGTTTAGTACATGATCGTACTAAATTGTAAAATTATGTTTTATCATTTATTCATAAAGTTACATGTTATGTAACATTTTCAATCACAAACAAAAATATTTCATATTTTCAAGTAGACAATACATTCCATTATTAAAAATTCTTCAAAATATATAAAGAACAATATTAATATATACATTCATTTGTTAAATAAATATGTGAATATTATATAAATATGTGAAAAAAAGAGTCGAGTCTCAGCGATGAGGATCGTATTAATTAATATGATAATAAGAGTACTATTTAGTTTCATCGTATTAGCTAATTCGGACAGACTGTCAAGTCAAATACAATATAGTACTAAATTAGAGTATTTTAGTATTGTTCAATACTGACAGCTAAACAAGGCCTTAATGTAAAGCAAAGCTCTCTATAAGTTGTCTTTGGCTTATTTTTGGCACTGATTGTGTATCCTGATGAAGGGTGAAATTTTGAAATAAGAAAATCGATAATTAAATTTGCAATAAGGAAGTTCAAACTGCCCATCAATTAACCAGTTGAAAGTAAAATTATTCGCCACAAACTCACGTATGTATGCAGGAGCGATGCTAGAAGTTTTATCGATGCGGGTCAATTTTTTTGCATATCTCATGTTATTTAGTATAATAATAAACAAAATAATTTATTTTATTCATTTGATAATTTCAAAAGTTTGATTCACAAAGTGTAGTATTTGATTATTTTATAACATTAAAGATGACAAATAATATATAATTTAGTAATTTTTTGAATTTGAAGGTACAAATAGTATAATTTTATAAATTAAAAGAAGGTAAAATTGATCGATTTTTTTTTGAGTGTTTGCGGATGTTTGACTGGACCCGTAACCAAATAATATTTAAACTACTGGGTTAGTACAATTGACGAATGGGATCGGCGTGCATGCATGAGCTGAGTTGGATGGATGGATGTCGGAGTGTGAATGGAGGACTGGGTTGGGTGGATGACAAAAAATCGGCTGTTTTCCCGCGACAGTCGCAAGTCTGCTACACGGTTTTCCATATAAAACAACAAAGTTAGCCTGTCATTTTTGTCTGGCCAGCACAGGGTAACTCAATTAAAGCAATGATATTTTTTAAGGACTTCTTGTTTAGAAATGATTATTAGTAAAACATTCTTCTTGACTTGCTCCGACCAACAAAACAGGTAACATGGGAAACTAACCTCTTTTTGTTATAAAAAATATTACTATATTGTTCGTTTTAATTATGTTCGAGAGGATAGTGAGTGTATTGGATACATAATTCTGTACTTTATATATTTTAAACTATTCTATTTTTAATTACTATTGGTAAAGATATTTTTTTAATTACAAATATTTTAGAAATAACATGATATTATAGAAAGGTTTTTTAGGTCTAACCTCTTATAATTGAATAAACGAGTCTAATATAATTAGATGAGAACTAGAAGATGACATATTAGTTGATATTAAGATTAATTGTAATTATAAATTAGTTTTAAATATCTACATATGTTTGAGCCAACAATATTTGATTTAAAATAATATTTTTTTAATTTAATACTAAAATTCTTTTAAATAAAATAGAATACTAGGGCTAAAGTACAATTACACGAAACGGCTTAAGTCAAAATTACAGAAAATTAAACACACAATCACGCATCCTAACCGCCTACCGATCCCCCAATTCTATTATGCCATGTCAGCAAATCTCCTGATCTTCTGGGACCCACATTTAGAACTCTTGGGTCCCACAAAACCCGAGCCTCAGCCTTCCACAACTCCGTCTCCCCCCCCCCCCCNCCCCCCCCCCCCCCCCCCTTTCTCTCTCTCAGTGAGAGAGAGGATGGTTTGAGACAGAAAAGAAAAACTAAAACCAAAATAGGTAGGGCCAAATCGCTGACACCCTCCGGTGTCTGAAATCTCCGGCTACCTTCACGGCTGGGTTTTTCCGCTACCGGTGCCGGTATTTTCCGGCATTTTTCTCTTCTTCGTTATATATGTTTTGTGATCTACAAACGGGTCAAGGTCCAGGTTGGTCCTCTTTCCTGTTTTGGTGCTTTGTTTTGACGTTAAACATGCATTTGGGTTTTTGATCGACTGATATGTTCATGGGGGTTTCGGAATCTACATGAGTGGTTTCTCTTACCTTATTTACGTGCATGGTATTGGTGGTTCATATTGGCGTTTGACTACGTAGGGAATTCCAAATTTATTCTGTTTGGTTGCCCAGAAAATTTTAGGAAGTGAGAAGGCGTTCCGTAGATTTTCGTTTCTCTTCTTCTGATATTAGTTCTTTAAAATGTGGATGTCCTGCCAATTAGCTTGATATTTACACTTCGAAAAAAAATGAAAAAAATATAGTTTCGGAAGTAACCCAAGAAGTTTGCTAAGGATTACGTGTATAAGTAATAATTGGGTTTTACAGGGAATAGAATTTACAATGATTGTATGTGTTTTCTTATTTTGTTGTTACATGCATTTAATACGAGGAACTTTAATTCATTATTGTTTATATCTAAGGTAGATGATTGGGCATTTGCACTTTTAATGGAAAATTTAATGACCAACCACATGCATTGTGGAAGCGTTTGGAATTTTATGTTTGTTTTCATTCACAGTTGTATCATGAAGAACTCACGCGGTATTAGAACTAACGCGTGTTTCTTATTTTATTCCTGTCTTTATTCATCCCATGTTCGTCCTTCTTGAGCTGCTATATATATAAACACTATGAACTGTGATAATTTCTTGTACTGTGATTAGTAAAATATCACGAAAACAAGAACGGGCATTGAGCTTCTTCATTTTGGCATTTGATGAGAGCATGAACCTGATACACAATAGTTTCTTTGCAGCAGTTATGGGGAGTGTGAGAGCTCCATTCAAGGGGATAGTCAAAGATTTTAAAGGGAGAGCAGCATGCTACAAGCAAGACTGGATCTGTGCACTCTGTTCAGGAATAAGGTACTTTTTTTAACTCTGTTCCTGGACGAGTTGCAGGGACGATAATGCTTTTCTTACTTTTCTGGTTAAGGTGGTAACCCATTAAACCTTTTTCACTTTATTTTCTATCAACTAAAACCTTAAAATTTTAAGAAGTCGGAAAATTAATCTACCGTCCATCAAACCATGTAATACTATTTATTGAAGTGATTACATGAATATCAGAACCTCTGTGTAACGAAACGTTTTCTGTGATAAATTCTCTGGAATGAGGCTTTCGAGAAATCAAGGCGGGACGGTTCTGGAGTTTGTTACTGAAAGGGGAATGTTTATTTTGCAACTTTGTGAAAATTGGTTTCAATTTTTGCAGAATAAGTTAAATATTCAAATAATACAACCTCCGCAGGGTAAAATGTACTTTTCACTTTTTTATTTTTTTTAATTGTTGGTTTCATTATTATTTGTGTACCAGGATTTTGGCTCCCACTATGTACATCTTCTTTGCATCTGCACTTCCTGTTATTGCCTTCGGGGAGCAACTAGGTAGAGAAACAGGTACATCATTTCCTTATTTTTCCTGTAATTTGTACTCCCAATGCTAACATGTTAAGACGAAAACCTTGATGGTGCTTGTGTTTTGGTTAATAGTACTACTTGAAGATTGAATTATTCCTTGCACTTCCCTTTTGAGATTCTCATGGATGATGGTGGTTATAAGGTTCTTACTTCTTTATTCTATTTCCCTTCTCTTTATTTCCTGTTCAAATTTAGATGGAAGGTTGAGCACAGTGGAAACATTAGCTTCAACTGCTATCTGTGGAATCATCCACTCAATTTTTGGAGGACAGCCATTGTTGATTCTAGGAGTTGCAGAACCCACAGTTATAATGTATACGTATTTGTACAATTTTAGCAAAGGAAGGCCGGAGTTGGGGAGTGAGCTCTTTTTAGCTTGGGCTGGATGGTATGTGAATCCCTTTGCCAATAGTTTTCGGAATCTCCATGAGTATTGGCCTTTTGGGGGTTGGGTTAATTTTTTAGTATTACAGGGTTTGTGTCTGGACAGCATTCCTGCTGGTTCTTCTAGCAGTGTTCAACGCATGTAACATCATCACAAAATTTACAAGGATTGCAGGGGAACTATTTGGCATGTTGATCTCGGTGCTTTTCATCCAAGAGGCCGTGAAGGTATTGAGCTTTGCTACTAGTTGATTTGATGTTATGCAAAATAAAAACAGGGATTGCTTAGATATGCTGAATATTCAAATCACAGGGGTTGATCAGTGAATTCAATATTCCCAAAGCTGAAAATCCAGCTCTTGAGAAATACCAATTCCAATGGCTGTATTCAAATGGGTTGCTCGCGATAATTTTTTCTTTCGGTCTTCTTATTACTGCCCTTAAAAGCAGAAGAGCAAGATCATGGAGATATGGCACAGGTGAATGAAATGGGCATTCAGTAAGTTGATCATTTGCAGTGAAAATCTTGTCGACTTTTTCTCATTCTTATTCTTACGTTCGAATGTGGTTGTTTGAAGGTTGGCTTCGTGGTATAATTTCAGACTATGGAGTTCCCCTCATGGTCTTGTTATGGACGGCATTGTCTTATGGAGTACCCAACAAAATACCAGAAGGAGTTCCGAGGAGGCTCTTTTGTCCACTTCCTTGGGAGTCTGCTCCATTGTACCACTGGACGGTNTTATTATTATTATTATTATTATTATTATTATTATTATTATTATTATTATTATTATTATTAGAGGCCCGTTATTCAGAAACAAGAAACAACTTTTGAATCTGTTTTCCAATCTCGACCTAAGAACACTTTGTAGTCGATAACTTGATGGATTGAATAGATTAAAATATGCTCATGTTGCAGGATATGGGTAAGGTACCACTAATGTACATAGTTGCTGCCTTCATACCAGCCTTGATGATAGCAGGTCTATATTTTTTCGACCATAGTGTAGCTTCACAAATGGCACAACAAAAGGAATTTAATCTCCAAAAGCCCTCTGCGTACCATTATGATATCCTCCTGCTTGGAATAATGGTAATAATCGGGTTTCCTTCCTCTGTAAACCGTCGTTCCAACCAAATTATACCCTCCCTCTTTCTGACTTAGGAGCTGCTTTATTTTCACTAACACAGACTTTGATTTGTGGGTTGCTTGGACTTCCTCCTTCTAATGGTGTCCTTCCACAATCCCCAATGCACACAAAGAGCCTAGCAGTTCTCAAGAGGCAGGTAGTCCCCGATATCACGTGGATAAGTCTTATTTCTATTATAAATCTATGGCATCTGTTAGATTCGATCATATTAGTCATTATTTGCAGTTAATTCGAAGGAAAATGGTCAAGAGTGCCAAAGAATGCATTAAACAAAAAGCAAGCAACTCTGAAATCTATGGAAAGATGCAAGCTGTGTTCATTGAAATGGACGCGTCTCCAACTGTAAGTTCTCTACATTTCTATTTCCACCTGGGTAGAAATCTATTTCCTAAGCACAATCTGGGGCTGTGTTGCAGCCAAAAGAGCTGGAGGTCTTGAAGGAGGCTGTGATGAAAGCCGATGATGGTGGAGATGAGAAAGGAAAATTTGATCCTGAGAAACATATTGATGCTTATTTACCTGTCTGTGTGAATGAGCAGAGGATGAGCAATCTATTGCAGTCCCTCCTTGTAGGGTCATCATTATTTGCTATTCCTGTAATTAAGATGATACCTACATCAGTTCTTTGGGGATATTTTGCCTACATGTCCATTGATAGCCTCCCGGAAAACCAGTTTTGGGAAAGGATGCTGCTGCTATTCATCACACCTGGCCGGCGTTTTAAGTAAGTAGACATATGTATTGAACAATTTTATTAATCCAATTGCATAGCTTAGTAAAATCCTGCTGTATTTAGCCCATCTTAGAAATAATAACTTTTTAGTCCTTTTGTCCACTTCTGCCATACCTTAATACTCACTATATTATTGTCAAAGTGGAACTTCAATATTCTTCAGTTGCTTTATCAGGTTGTCTTCAAATGCCATACTTTGAATTTGCATCAGATGATTATCTCAACTTTTGGCATTCTGCACTGCAGGGTCTTGGAAGGCTCTCATGCGTCATTTGTGGAGTCAGTTCCATTCAAGCACATCGCCATGTTTACACTCTTCCAATTTGTATATTTTCTCGTTTGTTTTGGGGTGACGTGGATACCTATAGCTGGCATATTATTCCCCCTTCCATTCTTCCTTCTCATAAGCATAAGACAGCATGTGCTCCCCAAGCTATTCGATCCTAATTATCTTCAAGAACTGGATGCTTCCGAGTATGAAGAAATTGCTGGTGCCCCACAACGTTCCTTGAATATCTCAGTTACAGTAAGTGAACTCACCCCTTTCAATCAATATCCCGTTAAATGATGTATTTTACGCATGCAAATGATTCTGACCCGTCACTTCATGTATTGTTCTGTGTGATATTTAACAGCAATGTACGTTCCATTTTCTTGATTGGGTGATTATTCTGGATGGTGTGTTTAGACCAATCCAGCAAATCTGTTTATTAGATTTCGTATCCGGAATACAACCTTAACCTTAACGACATTAATTCTCAGACGTGCTATAACATTACCTATGTTATAAGTGCTTCAGTGCCTTTGCATAAGTAGTCAGATTAAATCATTGATATGTTAATGTTCGAGCAGGATATAGAACCATCTGACTCCATTAGCAATGAGAGTGCAGAAGATTTCTATGATGCTGAGATATTAGATGAGATGACGACTCATAGAGGCGAGTTGAAGCTTAGAACAGTGAGCTTCAATGAAGAAAGGTCTTTTCAGGTAAAGGGAAACTAACACAGCTCCTTTCAACAGTTCCATTTTAATAGTTGACGTTTTTATCCATGTCTTATGCTCTAAGACAATACCTTCTACAGGTTTACCCTGAAGATTCCATCCGAATGCCGTCAAGTCTATAACAGTGAATAAGGATAAAAGATGGAAGCTTCTTTAAACGATGGTGGGATGTCTACGAGTACTGCTTTCTTCTTGAAAAGATACAGCGGCAAACATAACAGTAAAACAAAAGGCATACAAGACGTGCAGTTGAAAAGGAGGAAGAAGAGATGGGGAGAAGAAGCAGTAGAGGCAATATTCATTTTTATGATAGAAAATCACAGATTCATTCATTTTTCAAATTATTTTGCTACCGAACTAACGTATAAAAGGTGGAGGGTGTTGGGAGGGGGGGGGGGG